>PQXL01000284.1:0-50570 GCA_004916875.1 Botrytis galanthina
AAACAAAAACAATAGAATAAAAAAATATTACTTATTATAAATAACTTTTTAATATACAAGCTAATTATAAATATTCTGATTGATTTAAACAAACTATACAATATAAAGATCATATAGTTGCTTTCAAATTTTATATCTAAATATTAACTTTTTGATTAAAGTATTATACAGAATTAAAAGTTTTATTTACAATATCGATCTATTAGATTTATAATTAAATGCTTTAATAATAATCTGAATTATTTTAAAGAGTTTAATATTCTATAAATAATTTGATAAAGTATATTAGCTTGAATAGATAATAAAAGTTATATTATTTCGAATTGTTGGGATAAATTATAATATATTAATTTGGGATTGCAACCTACAACATCACTAATGGTATAGCAAGATTCTAATTTTTTTTTAGAATTTTTACACTTTACTTTAATATATTTGGAATACTAGAGTATTATAATTAGTGTATCAAATATATAAAAATATATTTCATTTTATTTAGAATGTATTATTGAAAGTAATAATAATCTGAATATTCTAATTAATAATATTATTCAAATTAAAAAAGTAATTAAAAAAGATGAAGAGGATAAAAAAATAAAGAAGAAAATAGAGTTTTCTATTAGTTATTTTCAAAATTTTAAAATTATTCAAATTCTAATTAAATATTAAGAATAACAAGGTATTCTTATTAGTTTAATTAAAAGTTTATAAAAGAAAAAATATAAAATAGAGCTTAAATTCGATTAAAGAAAAATGCAAAAAATTATACTAAACTATTTTAATATAAAATGAAGTTAAAGATTTTGAATTACAAAATATTGATACCTTAATACCTTACCATTTTTATATTGGAATCCTTTTTATATTAGATTTGATTAATCAAATATTTCATTTCGGTATAACCAAGTTCTACTGTAGTCTCCTAGTGACTTTAACTCACGTACCAAGTACTAATCGAGCGAATATAAGCTCATCTCCCACAATTTAGCCACTTATATGTCAAAACATGTTCGCCCAGTGTTGATTGCAAGCAGCGGGGATGATTCAGCGAAGAAGAGAAAGGATAGAATGGGATGAACGAGTGGACGTGAGCATCCATACTAGAGTACTCCATATTCTATACTTCCCTTCCGCATTCTCCAGCTCGGGCCCAAGTTCTAATGCTTTGTGTCCGTGCAAACCTTTCAACCTCCCGCAAACGTTTATTTATGAAATTCAATAGAAAGCTTGAACCCAGATATCTCGACTCAAGCTATTGCCGTCCGGGGTGTGATATTAATATTATTACTATAGTCCACAGGATCAAGACTCAAATGTTCGATACATATCCAAACACTGAGGATTGTACTCCGCAACGTCGTATTCCTGTAATGTCATCGGGACCGAGGTAGACCACAAGTTCAAAACGAGCTTACGGCGACTGGCATCCATATGCAGGCTCTTGAGCCATGTATCACGAACAGGGGGTTAACAGACAGAATCGCAATTAGCTTCCGCTCTCTACGCCAAGGTCTCTCTCAATTCTCAAACCACGCTCTCTCGTCCCTTCAACAATGGACCCCGCGCAAGGATTAGCGGGTAGCACGGGAATTGGTCAGAGCGACAAGGGCAGATCCAACCACCATCCAGTTGTCGTTCTCCCCCAGTCAAGCCTGCCATATCACCTCATCCGCTCGATGGGGGGGTGCAATTATCATAGCTATCTATCGTAGGTAGGTTGAAGTTTTCAAACGGCCAAGGGCTTATCCTGCAGATCCCACTTCCCCAGCACTCACCCCTGATTGTATTACCCTTCTTGAACCTCAATTTCCAGCATTTGGAAGACCAAAATAGCATTTGCACGATACCACAAAATGTAGGGTAGCATTGGGGTAGTATTGCTATGAAATACAGGAGGGTCCTAATTCAAATGCGCGAAGGAATAGATTTGTGAATTTTCACCGAGATCTTCTTCTATTAGCGACCAGAGTCCAGACATCAATATATGATATTATCCATCGCTTTCAAACCTTATTTTCTAAACTGATCGAAGCCCCCTTGATGAACCTTCGGTCTAGTAGAGTACCTTTTGCGAGGTACCATCTTCGCCTTCTACAATGGTCAAGCAATTGAACACCGCATGTTTGGTCATCATCGTTGTTTTTGAAGTTGTTGGCTCAATCTTCTGCTTTGGGCGTCTAGCCTCAAGGTTAGTATCAAAACCACCATGGAGGGGACTGATGATGTGGAGTAAGTCTTCTGAAGTTTGGCCTACACTGCTTGGTTGCTAAATATTTTTCAGGTGATATCTGTATGGGGATAGCTTGGGTAAGACATCATTGACAAACTAAGGTTGTCTTCTGAAATTGAGGCTGAGACAAGCATAGGTTCTATCGGTTGTGGAAACTGTCGCTATATACGGATGTGAGTAATTCTTTTCGCAGACTTCTAGAGATTCTTATAGGGTCTGGTTTCGCAATGTCTCTTTATATAAGAAAGATTCGCTGAGCGAATACTTTTCGCAGAACTATGGAAGGGTTTATCAACTACGTCTAGATGATGGTTCCAATAATGCTAACCTGGATACTAGTAACATCATACGCAAAATATGGCTATAAATCATCAGATCTTGCCCAGTTTAATATCGACATACCCACCGAGATGAAATGGTCAATGTTTGACTCCCTTTGCTATAATCCGATCCTCGGTTTCGTCAAGGCCTCCATGATTCTCCTATATCTTCGACTTGGGGGAATAAGACAAACAGTTCGATATGCTTCATATGCACTCTTATGCATCAATTTCGCCCTTATGATCGCCATCTTTTTTGTCGATATGTTTCAATGTGTACCGTTCTCATATAACTTCTACTCGACAGAGATGGACTTGGCGGCTCAGATTAAAGCAAATGCCACAGATCCGGGAATCGGACCATATGGGCCTGTAGCATCTGGATTCAAAGACGGGAAATATATATCGGGTGGTAAATGCATCAATGGTGTCAATTTTATATTGTCAACTGCTGGTTTGACTATCTTGACAGATTTATTGGTTCTATGCATTCCAATCTATATGGTAAAGGATCTCAAATTGAATCCACGGAAAAAGGCTGCAGCAATCACTATTTTGTGCATGGGCTTGGGGTATTGATCATTGTTCCCCTTTCGTGTTTGTCGTGAGCTAATCCTTCTCTTCAAGTGTTACTGCTATCGGAATTTGTCGTCTTGTTTTTACTTACCGTGCATTCTACCCCGATGTCCCTGACCCGGGATTGAATGTTAACAGCACCATATCTCAAATAGAGACTGGCCTTGCATTGGTTATAGGCTGCATCCCGGATCTTCTACCTCTTTTTCGCCTACTGATACCTGGCTTCTTAAATTTTGCAACCAGGCAATCAACTCATCCAGCTCGGTATCCTTACTCCTCAACCTTCTGTTCCAAAGGGAAGCCGGAAGGCCGATGCGACATTCTTAAAAACACCATGTACGAAGAGCATGGACTAGACGTTTTGAAGTTACGTCCTAACAATGGGTTGGTACAACGTGAGACACAAGTCAGAGGTGCTGCAAGTACCGATAGCTTGACTGGTAGTCAAATGGAAATGTTCGAAAAAACTATGGACGACAAGATGGATTCAAAGACAATTATAAAGACAACACATTTCTCGATGAAAGAATCAGACCTAAGTGATCCAAGGAACACTTGGAGTAATGTCTGACTTAGTCGATAAGATCGCATTCAAAATTCTTTTTTTTTGCTTGTTGGTTATGGAGTCGAAATGGCATTTAGCCTGGATGTTTTGGAGCCTGCGAGAAAATCATCGTGTCAGATTTTTACGGATTTGTATGTCGTAGGGGTCATGACTCATGCTTTTTCTATATTTGGCCGCATTGCATGGTTGTATGGCAGTATATATATATTGTATATATGTTATACAATCGTGTAATTTTGAGGTCTTTTGATGCTGAAAGGGGTGGGGGTCATGAGGGGTTTTTCCCCTTTGTCTCTATACTCCCAGACACACAGGCTGTACAGCAACGTGTGCAGTGCACACCATAATATTAATAGCTAGGAGCGATTACTTTGACAAGAACGACAAGGAGTATGCTAGAAATTCAGTATGTACCATTGGCTGGCCTCAAAGCGTATGCAGTTTCTTCCTATTTGGTTACATCATGCATGGAGAAACACTGTAACCACATCTATTCCCTTCTTTTGGTGCCTCAAAATGCCATGCGACTACAATCAGCCGCTTCTCTCCTTTCTATTTTTCCTTCCGATCCGAGAGAAATCCCACCAATGGGGGTAATGATCTACGATATTACCCCAAAGTTGTGTTGTCAGCTGCGGGGAGCTGCACACAACTGCATTTGAGGCTTGCTTGGCGTATATAAAAGAGCCAACGACCAGATATTTACGAGACCGACGACTTGGAAAGCTCTTCTGGTGTGATAAAGTTCACGTCTGTAGGAAGAACATTTTTAAATGCATTCCGTGATGGAGCAACAAATTCCGTTTGCCAACACTTTTACCCCGCAGTCCGTCTTGGATGGACTCTGAAGACCCCGGATAATCAAGGCAGAGTTGGATCGAAATATCCACGTAAAACTTATAAAATGTACTTGGTCCAGCGTGTGGGAGAAGTTATTCTGGAAATTCATCTCTGGAAATTGATTAGCCTTTGCATATCCTCTTAATATTCAACTTTGAATTTGAAAACCAGAGCCTTTCAGACAATTGCCACAGTGAACGTGTGCATAGTGATATTCCTCGAGAGTTCAGAATCTAACTGACTTCCACCATGAAGTTGTTAGAATTTACGGCCGTGATATCTTCATTGCTTGTCCTTGCTCAAGCTGGCAATGGCAATGGCAACGGTCATGAGAAAGCAAAAACCTGCACAATACCCTCAAAATACAAATCCTCAAATGGAACAGCCGATGACTCACCAGCAGTAGCTGCCGCTTTTGTCAAGTGCTCCTCAAACTCAATTATTGAGTTCAAGAAAGGTGTCGATTACAATATCTTCAGCCCAATCTCCGCAAAGAACTTGTCAAATGTGATTATTCGTCAAGAAGGCAACCTTCATCTTCCCCAAAACATCACCTATATCCAAAACCTTGTCACAACCTCCAATGCACTCACATATACCACCGCTTTATACTGGTTTGCATTTGCCGGCCCCAAGATTCAGTATGAAGGGTCCAAAGACATCACGACAGGGTGGATAAACTCGTATGGCCAAGCATGGTGGGACGCGAATCCTGTCAATGGAACTGGTCTTGCGAATCGACCACATCTTTTTCAACTGAACACGACAAACGGCGGTATGAATTATTTCAAATCACGAAAGCCAATAGCATGGAATGTTCAGCTTCTGGGAAGTAATATCCGAGTCAAAAATAGCATCATTGACTCCTTCTCTACGGGTAACGGTTTTCCATTTAATACCGATGGATTCGGCGTCACAGCTACAAACGTTCACATTTCTGATTCTATCATATACAATGGAGACGATGCATGTGCTGTTCAGTCTGGTTCTCACAACGTTCTTTTTGAGAAGGCAACGATCGGGTATCAATCTCACGGCTTGTCCATTGGCTCTCTGGGACAAAATCAAGCTTCATTCGCCAACGTATCAAACATCCATTTCCGTGATATAACAGTGGTTGATGCAGTCTATGCTGCCCGATTCAAGAGTTGGATTGGAGGTCAAGGAATCGCAAAAAATATCACATGGGAAGATATCCGCGTGTACAATGTTTCATTCCCGATTTTTGTCACCCAAACATACTACAATCAAGGATCTAACGCGACTCAACTTGAACCTGGACAAATTTCTGGGCGCCCGAACAACGCGAGTGTCAATATGGAGGATTTCACGTGGAAAAACTTTCGAGGAACAATTAATACCTTTGAGCCTGGAGATGGTACTTGTGTTTCAGACCCATGCTGGTACGATGCTGGATTGCCAAATTTACAGCAGACAGAAACTATCATCATCGAGTGCAATACCGAGAGTTCTTGTAAGAACTTTAGTTTGGAGAATATTGAGGTCTATCCACAGGATTATAGAAACCCAACGGTGATCTGTATCAATGCTACAAGTACGTTGAATCCAGATCTGGGATTCAATTGTGCGAATGGAACGTTTGTTCCTTTGAGTTGAGGTGGGATTTAGAGACGAGAATTGCATAAGCTAAGATTACTAAGGGATCAACATCTTTCATATACTGGTGATTCAGAAAAGTGACTTCACTCTATCAATGTGATCCCATCCCCAGCAGTCATCTTTCCAAGTGTTCCAAATATGAGCCTCAAAAATGTGTTGAATTCTTCAAGCCCATATTTATTTTGAATGATGCCCACGGACCTGTCGACGAGGTGTAGATATGAAGCGTCATCATATATATGGTACATCAAGACATTCATATGATGTACAAGTTCCAACTTCGTCATTGGAGTAACCGAAGTTCTCACGTTGGATCAACTAACCAATTGTTAATGTTTGGACGATGAATTATGGAGGTAAATGAAGGAGAACCTGGTGGAAGTAAATTACCTTGTGCTCAAATATCTCCTGTAAGTATTCTAGATAGGGCTGAAGTCATGCATCGGTAGCATGCTGGTTCGATTGAATAAGCTTTGAGATATATTCCCTGACTCTTTAGCATTCCGATGACTGCACAGAAAAGTATATTCAAAATCCAAAACCCCAAACCCAAATTTGGCGTCATCAAGGACAAAAAGTGGCGGGGCGCCAAGACGTTTCATAGAAAGCAGTTGACGAAAAAGGAACGAAATTAAAGTTGTTTTTCAAGGGGTTGTGGGGGCCTCTGCTCACTGCATTTTTTACCCCTTCATTTTCGAGAAAAACATTTTGGGATCTCAGCGGTAAGAAACTACAATGAGAACATCATGAACATCAAGAACATCATTTTTGGATGATATTGATATAAGAGGACATGAGAAGTATATTCGTTATGCGTGCCAAAGGCTGTTGTCCAAAAAAATTAATCTCAAGGCAATTTTCATCTTTTTATTTCATACTCTCCAGATTAGGACTTCTTTCCCACTTCCTTCTTCAAGACGCGAGCTCTTACCATCAAGCCAATCGGGAAGCCACAGTTACCAGTGCACCAAATAAATTGCATTTTTCCCAGATGAGGCTTGACTTCAGATGAATTTGGTAGAAAGGAAATGAAGGTTTAATATATATACTGGGTTAATGCCGGCCATAGTTTTACAAGGATTGGGACAATGGAACTGCATGCTTATCCGACTGAAACGTTCTGCTCTTCGCCTCAAGCGACTAAACAGCATAGCCTTCAACATTAAGATAAATCAACTCGCGACTTGAGCTAATATGTCAACAAAGTACTGTTTATAGATATCAGATATAGGTTTGAAAACGACTGGTTCGAAGAACATTCAGCATAACAATGTATGAATAATTCAATCGACTGGATGATCGTTGTCGCAGTATCAAAATCAAACCACATTATTGAATGAGAGAATGGACAGAATTTGAACAGCGCGTCTATTTTCTTTTCTCTATTCGCTCGGAAAATGTGGAGTGGAATCTGTGAATCGTATATCTCACACACCTCCTAACGGAAGATCACCAAATCAAGGTTGGCAAACGAAACGTTCATCTAAAGATCTTGTTTCTCTGAAACGGACAAGGGTATTATTTCGATTCCCCCAGGACTGGCATCATATATCGAATCGATTCATGGTGCGTGCTTTTCAGTTCTATATATTGAGTTGGCTCTCATGATGGTAACCTTTCCTTCCTCTATTCTTTCTCTCCAAGTTAGTCCTGTTAGCTTGTCGTCTTTATTTCACTCTCTTCACTTTCTCTAAATACATTCATTTCAAAGTGTGATCTGTGATCCACGACGTTCATTCTTAAATTTTTACATTCATTCCACCACGAACCTACACACAAAATTCTATCAAGATGTTCTCCAAATCAATCATCGCCGCTTCCCTCCTCACAGCAGTCACTGCTCATCAAAACTTCCATCAATTTTGGGTCAATGGAGTATCTCCAGGATATCAAGTCTCTATCCGCATGCCACCTTCCAACTCCCCAGTTCTCGATGTAGCATCCGATAACATCACCTGTAACGTCAATGGAAACGTTGTCCCATCAGGTGTCAACACAACCGCCGCAAATGAGGGAGATGCTATCACAGTTCAATGGGATTCCTCTACCCATCCAGGACCTATCCAACATTATCTTTTCGGCCCAGTTGATGATGCGTCCATGGCTACTGGTATTGGTTCATGGTTCAAGATTGATGAGTATGTTGAGGTGAACGGTACCTGGGCCTCCAACCTCATGGATGCCGGAAACATGAGCTACACTTTCAACCTTCCTACCGGAATGGCATCTGGTGAATACTTGGTAAGCTATACTCTATCTCGACCTTTTTTAATTCTCCATAAACTAACAAATCATCACACAGCTTCGTTCAGAGATGCTTGCTCTTCACTCCGCCCAGACTGTCGGAGGTGCTCAATGGTACATTGGATGTGCTCAACTTTCTATCACCGGTACTAGTGGAGATTCATGCGGACCATCCATCGAGCTTCCAGGTGATTACAACGCTACCGACCCAAGTATCTATATCCCAGATATTTACTATGGCTTTGACATTTCCACCTACACACCTCCCGGAGGAGCCATTGCCACATGTGGTGCTTCCGGAGCTGGAGCCACGGGTGCAGCCAGCGCCACGGCCGTTGCAGCATCTGCTATTGCCAGTGCGGTTGCATCATCAAGCGCCGTAGCTCTTTCATCGAGTGCAGTAGTCGCATCGAGCTCCGTCGCCTCATCCGTAGAGGTCTCATCCAGTGCGATACTTCCATCAAGCTCCGTAGCCGCCATTGTCACTTCTGCCCCAAGCACTCTCGTAACAGCCACTTCTGCACCAGCAGCCACTAGCTCAGCGGTTGAGGTCGGTGATGATGAGTGTGAGGCATAGATTTGACGAGGATATGTATTAAGTGGCGAAAATATGTTTGGATTCTTTTGTATATATATCTAGATCTATTCGCTGTATATGAATAGACTTGGCACTTGCCATTGTACAAGTAGAGACAGATTGAGTTTTGAATGTTGATTGAGTGATTGCTAATTGTGAAATGCATTGCCTTGGTGTCAAACTTAGATGGATTGCCAAAAAAAAAAAAAAATCCACCCCGCCTGCATTAGGTTCACTAGTCAGTGTTTGGATTGACAGGACACTTCTTATTTTTCAATTTTTTTCTAATAAATTCATTCTTCAATTGTTTGATATAAAATTTTACGTTTTGATGATTCCATTCCTAATGAATAATTTTGACAATTCTTAAGATATATAAATTGATATTTCAGAAATTATCTATAAGTCAATTTCTAGTGGTGTCCCGTCAGCCCGTACACCATTGGTGGTTCTCTCGACGATATGTAACCAGATTGGTGGATGAGATAAAGGAACTTGAAATCAAAAGAGCCATCAAGCGAACCGTTAAAACGTACGTATTACAAAACTTCATCTTCGTTGAACAGCGAAATCAAAGTAGAATGTTACAGGCTGGTTTCTGTGGATTATATCAATACCAATCAAAATAAGACATGCGTTGATTATTAAGAAGCTGGAGCAAATCTAACGACTTCATTCTTGGGCGTCAGTATAGACGATCATGTTCCTCCCATGTCTTAAAATGCAAGGATCAATTCATTACTCAGAATGCATCCTTCTTGCAACCTGAATGAGCACCCTTTGCAAATTCATATCACTTCCCGCAGCCGATGTTCCTCTCTTATCCATTCCCCTTGCCACTTCTATCAACGTCTCTCCCAAGAGCCCACCGATATCCTCCCCTAATCTTGCCATAACCTTGTTCCATTCCCTCTTATTCCGCTCATAGGTGTCGACTATAATCTTGACATTCTGATCGAGAGTATCTTGACACTCTTGTGCACCATTTGTATTGCCAGCTCGAGTTTCCTTGCGGAATGCACGTAGTAGTTCGCTTGTTTGACGGAGAGCGGGTTGGACGATGGATTGGTGGTCTTTTTCGATTTTTTCGAGCTCGGAGTAGTAGGGAGTTGCTTGGAGGATAAGCACGATTTGTTGGTGAGTTTTGTCTGACATTGTGATTGATCGTGTGCCGCAGCTTTAAGAGTTCGAAATCGCATGAGTGTATTTTTTGTCTGGTGTTGTTTATTGCTTTTGATGGTCTGTAGAGTTAAGGATAAGGAATCTGTGATAGGAAGGAACGACATACAATACCTAGTCTAAAGTTCATTGCTTGATTCACTGATATCGTACTGGCGCTTTACTAGCCAAAAACTCGAAGGATAATCTGTTATTCTCGAATGTTGAAACTTCCGACGATAGCAATCCGGGTTATTTGCCTTGGTTTTTCAATCATGAACAAGTTTTTACCATGCCAAATGATAGGGCAGTGAATGATTTAAAGATTGTTCAAGTTATTCACTCGAATTTCTCCCTCTACGGTGCTTCAAGGTGAACATCTGTATTAGCCGGTTCATATGTGAACCACACGACTTCAATCTCAACTCAAGATAATCTTTTTTAATCACGGATTCGTGCGGTATCTGGTTAAGCCTATTTAAGTTTGAAGTTGTGTCTTTGTTCCAGACACCCAATCCAGCATCACCGTCTACATTGATCACCTCAAGAATTCAAAGTCAATCCGATCTCCGATTGTCTCAACACCTACATCATAAACCATTATTTTGGAAGCAGGAGCTCTGCATTATGAATCCCAACAATGCTTCTGAGAAAAGTGCCGCTGATCAGGTAATTCAAATCCCCCTTAAAAATAATGCACATCACGATTTACAACAAGTTGACAGAAATTGTAGGTCAACACATCGATTATACCTCAGCAAATGAACGATTCAACCCCAAGTTCTCAACACCAAGATGGGAATGAAAATGAACAAAATCATAGTGTAAGTGCCATCGATCAGATCGCACATTCTGAAGAGGTCATGAGGAAAGACACAAAAGTCGATTTGAGAAATAAAGATACACTCGCAATCAAGTCCACTCCGGAAAATTTTCAATGATTTCGAAATCTGTTACCAGAATTAAGGTTGAGGATATGGAAGTTTGCAGGTTTTGCAGCCGTGTATCATTCATGTTATCCACTACAACAATACGTGGCCAGGAAGCTTTTATCTTTGTCCAAGGATGCCGCAGTAGTATACTTTGACAATGATGTGTATAGAGTCGCGTGATGTGGTGCTGAAGTATAAGAAGCCCCTGCAATGTCTTGTTTTAAGATCGAAGACTTACATGGAGGATGCTGAGCGAAGAGGTCCTCACACCCCTGGCACAGGATTAGACAGTCAAACTTTTGGCCAAGTCGAATCCGAAATACTACGAAGAGAACAGCCAATCATGTATGCCAACCTTGATATCGACGTATTCTGGCCTCACACGGGAGAATGTTGTACAGGCATGATCCACCCTTTGGGAGGCGTTTATAAAGATCCCGCGATGAATGCTTCATCGCGGATCATAGTACCAAAGAATAAACACAACTACCATGCGAAAGTTCTAGGTATAATGCCTCGCCTAGTTGACAATCAGTCTCTCGGTATCTATCAATGGGCTAAATTTCTGGATGCCCAAGAGCCTTATTTTCACCAAGAGGACGACGAAAATTTCAGTATCATCGAAGAAAGCACTCAAGTATCACATATATGTGATGGATTCGTGTCAGAAGCATCCCTTAAATCAACTAGTATGGGGAGGGGACGAGGATCGTTGGAGGATATTCACACGGCCACCAGTGGGTGCATGGATTGACGGGACACTTCCCAACTTTCGAAATTTCCAATGAATTTGTTCTTCAATTGTTTGATATATCAAAATTTATAATTTGATTGTTTCAAATTCAATGAATGATTACAATAACCTTTCTTTAAGATATCTAGTTTGATATAGCGAGAGATATTCACAAGTTCATTTTTGTAGTGTTCCATCAATCCGTATACCCACTGGTGGGTCCACAAGAAAGGCTTCAACGATTCCTGTAACTTCACGATAAGTTGTTACCGACAGGATTTAGTCGAATCGAGTATGATCGATCAACTCTCACTTTTCCAATCACTTCTTGAAGCCCAATGTAACTAATGTGAATCTAGGACATATTGATGACGAAAATCAACGCGAATTACAAAGACTACTGGCCTGGGAACCACCAATGATTAAGTATATCAAAGAGTCACAGATCAATGATATTCTATGATAGAGATCGTTTACACTTACCACAGGGAGTAAGGCTGTAGAGTCACTCCAGAGACGGTGTCCGATACTTCGGAATGTAAGCTGACAGTGAGATGCTTATTAATTGTTGATTCTGTTGGGAACGATTGGATCTTTTGAGAAGATGGACTACCTTGGTCGAACGATCGATTACCCTGACTTGTGGTGATCTCATACTCGGATCACAAACCAAGCCACTTAGCTATATATCCTAATGCAATTTTAATCAAAAAACTGAGTCCGGATTCGAAGATACATCTACGTGATTGATATATTTGCATCTGTTTGACCACTCCGTCTTGCACCATTATTGTGCATCCCAAAAGCTTTATCAGGATGTGCTATTAAATAAGCAGCAGATATTCTCATCGGACTTTTCTAAGTTCTCAAAGTCCACACCGGTTTATACACAAAAGTCAAAGAGTAAAACAGTGCAGTAAAAATGAAACACGATACAGGAGATATGGAGAGTTGGATAAAATCTGCAATATTGCTGCATAAATACATATGCATAGGGGTATCACTCCTCTCCTGTCCCGCGCTCAAATAGACTTTTTATCTCAAACATTTCCTGCCATCTAACACATATTAAGTATATTATGTCCTGCATGATCAGGTCAAAATAGAAGGGGGATACAGTGGAATCCGGCGTGTATAATGATCTGTATGAGTGGGAACCCTACAACAACCCACTCCGCCCGCGCTCCGTTTACAGCAACTCCAGGACCAATCGCTAAGCCAATGGGATGCCCCGTAGATAGTCAACATTTCGTCGACAGTTTTTCCTTGATAACATCTCTCACCATGCTGTTCGACGAGCTTTGGAAGGGCTCGTGGGTGCAATGTTTTTGACCCTAAAGTAAAATCATATCAGTATTGGCTAAGAGCATGAATCCGAATACTAACCAGGATGATATCGACAAGGTCCATCGGCATCTCGGGATCTAATGTCTTTGAAACACTGCCCACATTTACCGCCTTCGAATTTGATGGATTTTCTCTCCAACCCTAAATCCTCCAAAGTTGGACTAAGCTTCCGCTTCTTCGCCGATAACGATACACCAGCGACCGGCTGGCGTTGAGTTCCTCCATTCAAAAGGTCATCATCTAAATCAGCCAGCACTCTCCGTTCCTCTCCTAGTTCTGCCAAAACTTCCCCTTCTCCTTTTCCCGTCAAGTCTCTCTCATGTGTCAAAGTCCTCTCCGTGACTTCCCTTAACCTTCTCTCAACCTCGAGCGCTTTCTCCAAATCTTTTGTCTTCTTTTTTTCTTTTTCCAGTGCTTCTACGGCAGTATCCTTGACGGCATTCGTTGAGGAAGCGCGCGTGTCCACTTCCGTATGTATCATTTGTTGATCGGCAAGTTGGAACCACTGGGATCTAGCCTCTTCAATTTTGAAAGCTTTTTTATATTCCTCGGAGATTTTATTCAGCTGAGATATAGGTGTTCCACTGCTTGATTGGAACTGTCTCTGTTGGTTTAATAGTTCCTTTAGTCTTTTCGTTCCCTTTCTCCCATCAATCAACTGCTTTCGAAGCATCTCATTATATGATCTGTCCGTTTTTGACGCTTGGTCTGCACTATCGTTTCGGGGCATCAATTCTGGCAGAGTATTCTGAGCGCTTATAGCCTTAGCCTGAATTTCCCTCATCTGCTGTTGTAGGGTCTCGACCTGATTCCATTCATTTTGATAATTATTTGTGACAGTCTTTATCTCCGCTTTCGCTGCCTCTAGTTCTTGCAGCAAAGCCGCAGTCCTTTTCTTTTCAATTATCAATGCTTCCTCCAGAGGAGTTTCCTTCTGCAAGGTATCCTCATCATCACTCACCAAGTCAATGACCAATCCCTTCCCTGGTATAATTCGTTCCTTTCTCGAGTTAATAGACATTCCCCTCCGGTCCATCGACTTCCCGTTTACTTTATCATTATTCGGGAGTCCCTCAGTACTCCATCCCTCCTCTTTCTCCTCTTCGACATATTTGTCACCAAGCAAAAATCTTAGAGTGGTCGTTCGCATATGCGGGTACAAATTTCCGGCAGCTCTGAGCAATGCTTTGAGGGATTCGACATCTGCATCGTTGAGAGCAGACTCTAGAGACTGGGATTGAGGAAGCGCTTGTAGCTTTGACTGAGGAGCTGGGGTCGAGATTGAGGAACCTAGTCTAGAGGGTGTTCCAAGAAATGGAGAGGCATTTGATGGCGTAACGGGAGTCAGTGGGTAATGGTCCAGAGGAGGCAGTTGTGGCTGAGATTGAGTGGAGAATTGAGAAGAGTATTGGGTATTGTGTCTACCGATCTCATGCGCAAATGGTGGTAACTGATGTTGCGTTTGGAATCCATCGGGATTTGAGTATGGACTGGGGTAAGTTGAAGCTTGCATAGTGGATGTCCACCCTGGTACCGCTCGAGGAGGATAATGTTGCTGCGAACCAAGATTATTTGAGTATATCGGACTTGGCGAAGGAAAGTTTGACTGCTGTGGAGAGGAATTGGAGAGATTTGGGTAACGTGTGTGGAATAACGAAGGACTGGTCTGATTTTGATAAGATACAGGTTGTCCTGCACAATTCAATTGCACGGCCTTTCTTGACATGTGTTTAAAGCAAAATGTCCCAAGGCTATCAGTGTCTAAGGTGGTTCAATTGTTACTTTACTCGAGGAGGTATGTCAGAAGAACGGTTCGAGTAGGGGCTCAGGAAGACGCGTTGGCGGGGGAATCGCGATTTTTTCGATAAGCAGCTACTGTGGATGGCGCGTAAATGTTTATCGACACGTGACCGGCTCCCTTTTCATGCATTCGCCGTCAAGATACCACATCCTACTATCAATTTTAGGAATCGTGGGTTGGATAAACATATCACAGCAAACATGTATCAAGTGCCTAATAAGTATTTCTCGTTGGAAGGATCTGATTATGATTGGCTTACGCGGAGGGTTGACCAGATTTGGAACATATCACATCGTGCTTACTCTAAGATGGGCTGATCTGGCGGCTACCACTGCCACAATGAATTGAGAATGCGTCCCTCGCCATATCAACCTTCCAAGTATCATATCGAATTTTGTTGCTAGAAACCTGTTGCGAGACACTGTCACTAGGTATTGTCAGTTCAAAAGGCTCAAAAGGCTCAAAAGGCTCAAAAGGCTCAAAACTCTCATCAACACTCCTTATCTAGTTTTAATCAGTTCTCTGGTCTCAAAAATGGGGGCAGAAACCGCGAATCCGAAGCTAAATGTTGCTATTATCGGCGGCGGTCTTGGTGGACTTGCTCTCAGTATTGGACTCCTTCCTTATCGTGATGCCCTCAATATCACAATTTACGAAGCAGCTCCTAAGTTTGCAGAAATAGGGGCAGGAATTGCATCTGGTCCTAACGCAGTGAATGCCCTCAATTTGGTCTCTCCTGATATCCTTAGAGGTTACAAGAAATGTGCAACGTTTAACGAAACTCGCGATCACGATAACGCATGGTTGACTTTTCGGTATGGAACGAATAGTAAACATGGTGATGGCAAGAAAATGGACTTGATTCATCATGTTGGAGAGAAAGGAAAATCTCTGGGAGATATTTCGAAAATGCTGAAAAGAGAGGATGTTAGACGGAGAAGTTGTGTGCATAGGGCTAGGTTCTTGGATGAAATGGCAACGTTGATTCCAAACGGAATGGCGAAATTCAAGAAGAGTCTAGTGAGCGTTGAAGACCCGGAGGAAGACAACGAAGGATTGAAGTTGACATTTGAAGACGGTGAAACAGTTCTTGCTGATGTAGTGATTGGCTGTGATGGAATCAAGAGTGTCACGAGAAACTTCGTCATGAGAAACCAATCAATCGAACCGGAATTTTCAAACACCTACGCGTATCGAGCTATGGTTCCCAGAGATATTGCCAGGGAAGCAATAGGAGATGTCTTCGCACTAAATGGCCAATCGTACCTTGGATATGGTAGATATATGATTAGTTACCCAGTTGAGCATGGAAACTTGATCAACCTCGTTGCGTTGAAGACAACGAAAGATGTCGAATGGGATGAGAAAAATTGGTTGATGCCTGCTACCAAAGAAGAGATGGCCTCCGATTTAGAAGGCTATGAAGAAAAATTGGCTGGATTGGTCTCAAAATACTGTACTGGAGATAAGTGGGGGCTCTTCCATCTTCCTCATTCTCAGAAATATTTTCGCGGGAGGATTTGTCTTATAGGAGACGCTGCTCATGCAAGTACACCTCACTTAGGGGCTGGCTCTGGTATGGCATTTGAAGATGCTTATGTCTTGAGTCGTCTTTTTGAGGGTGTCAGAACTAAAGATGATATTCAAAAAGCACTCGAAGCTTATGATACGGTGAGGAGACCGAGGTCGCAAAAGTTAGTTGAATTTAGTAAGAAAGCCGGAGAACTGATCTCGTTTACGCATGATGACTTTGGAGATGATGTGAAAAGGATAGCTGACGAGATTGATTTGTTGTATGAATGGGTTTGGACATATGATCTTGAAGGGAGTTTGGTAGAGGCGAAACAGCTTTCCGATTTGTTCTAGTCTCTTCTCCAATGATTGTGGATTATTGAGAGACCGCATCGGGCAACACATAGAGAGGTAGCGAGGTAGCGTGCGTCTTTTTTGTGTCGGGGGCTGTCATTTGTTGAAGAGATCGTTCTCCTGCAGGAGAATTCAAAGGATTGACGGCATGGTTAGATACGGTTAACGAAATCTGAGATGATATTGATACCTGGCCGTTCTTCTATGGCTAAAAAGCAAATTCAAATGAGATAAATGCTGTTTGTAAATGCATGTTTTGTACGCGAAGTGCATTTGCATGTATCCACAAATATACCTAGAAGGCTAGTTTAACGACTACAATTCCGCGATCTACAGAGAATGGCGTGGCAGTCTGCCCTAAAGTCGTCCAACGGCATCTCTATACGGGATCAGGCCCGATACAAGGGATGTATGTACTTGTAAGTCTTACAAATCGTAGACGAATGAGCTTGTGGGATCCATATGAACGTAAAAAGTGGACAACCCCAATCATTTTGAGGAGACCAATCATACTTCATATTGGGAAATCTTGTACCTATCTCAATGATATCAAGATGTATTCGAATAGATTTCTGTTATTAAATATGAAATTGAAGATCAGATATGATATCAGAATCACGTGCGAAAGCTTGTGGTCATCAAACCTGATTGTTCTTGGAAAGGGGGAAGGGGGAAGCAGCTAATGCATGAGGTTATACCAACTTACTCGTGCTGCCAGAAAGTATGCAACTCCGACGCTAGATGCACATACCACAAGATGGTAAACTACAAGAGGACTAACCTGGTTTTCATAGCGCCGGAGTTGCATACTTTCTGGCCGCACGAGTACTCTTGCTTGGATCACTAGTCTTCAGGAATGACGAGGAATCCATACATCCTATCATTTCTTAATCACACTCCCTCGCTCCTAAAAGTCTAGAAGTAATAGAAAAGCTTTTGAGAACTTATCGAATCTACCCCCGCAATTTAATCTCACCGCTTAGATGAAATAGGTTTAATCTGATACTAGATGATGCAGATAATCCATAGAAAAAAACTCAATTTTACCACTATTCAGTATTTGGTCCCGGCTGTCATTCCCAGTCTGGCTCTCGGGTCCTTCATCTAACCTCACCTAGGTATAGTTGAAGCGTGAATTCTCGGTTGGAAGTTTTCATGAAGCGTACCTCTAATAACTTCCACCTTTTCCAACCAGTAATGACAAATTCCAATTATTGTAATGGCCAAAGTCGTTTGAATGAATGGCTTTGATGAACTCGACCAAAATCAACTTCCAACTTCAATCACCGTGACCTAAGATGAAGAGATCCTCGCCGTCGACGGGTACATCGTTTCCGAGTTATCAATGTCAAATATGTTTGTCTACGTACTCCACAATCGGACATCTACGACGTCATGAAGCTGTGCGTAAGTCAATCCCCACCACTGATATCTTCCGCGACGCGGGATATATTAACATTGCAACTCAAATAGACGCTGGACAGCGACTTTACGGGTGCCACTTTTGTGATCAACACTTTTTCAGATCGTGAGTTGCACAATTGAAAGAGCCAAAATCAATCCTACTAACAAAATCTTAGAGATGCTGCTAGAAGACATTCAAAATCATGCCCGATCAGGGGTGGGAGGCCAATGCCTCAGCCAAGGCCAAGAGGAAAGCAAAAACAATCATGTGACTCTTGTGCACGATCGAAACGAGCTTGTAATCAAGGACGCCCATGTGAAGGTTGTCAATTGAATAACATACCCTGCACTTACTATCGTTCGACGGGAAGCAAGGATGGCCCGCAGCCTTTGCAAGCTATACAAGATCTAGGGTCTTCAATACAACCATTGCATGCTACCGCACCAACACATTTTGATCAGGCCAGCAACAATGCGACAGCTTCTGGGATACCATCTCAAGATCCTAGGATGCAGTTTGATTTTCTTCTCCATTACACAAAGCCTGGAAGAGAGTCGCTTTTAGATTTTTTCGGCGCCCCAACGGCTAGCAGTATATCGACTCCAATCGTTTCTACCGCGATGTCTTCATCCCTCATGCCAAATTCCTCACTACTTGCTTTTCCTGGTGAATTGGAAGACCTCATGCAGAGCAATGCACTGCCAATACTAGATGATTTCATCTGGGATGGTGAGCTCAACACTCTTCCAATCAACTCGACCGTACGAAGCTCGCCTCAATTGGAAGGCCGGCTCCAGGAACTTATACCGAAACTTTCTATCACTCATCAAAGATTATCCGAGCTTGATGGAGACTTGCCGCCATTTTCCGAAGAAATCAAAACAGTTTTGTTCACTGTTCCTAATTTAATAGATTTTACTCGATTATTTTTTGATCATTGGTATCCTAATTGTCCAATTATACACCAGCCTACTTATAACCTCGAGACAGTCTCGCTTCCATTGTTATTTGTCATCTTCCTTATTGGCGCAGCGTATTCTTCACCTCGAGATACAGCTAGCTTAGCAAAGGAATGCGGTGCTTTATGCGAGGAATTCGTTTTCGAGAATGAAGAACTGAAAGAAATACTTTGTTCGGAACAGTACGCCGAGAAATCGACTAATCTCCAAATCATCCAAGCAGCATTTCTTGTATCAGTACTGCGAAATTGGCAAAATGGTCAACTTGCAAGGAAGAGAATGCGTAACAGGCGATACTGCGATGTTGTCAATGGTGCGAGGGCACTGGGATACAACTCATCAAGAAACATGTACGCTACGGGTGTTTTCCCTTTCAATTGGCATGGCTATATCGAAGCAGAATCAAGAGTCAGGTCAGCTCAGCTTGTTTCTATTATCTTCTATTCAAAATGCTAAATATAAATTAGGGTTATGAGTTTGATATATCTTGTAGATTGTCATTATACTCTTTTCAATAAGTATCCACCCCGATTAACGATTGCTGAGATGGTCGGTGATATGCCATCCTCAGACGAAGCATTTGCCGCTACAGATGCCCTCGTTTGCGAAGGGTATCTGTTAGGGACAAATGAGGAACCTCGAGTTGCTCTGGCAACCTCTTTGGAGTGGCTAATGGGAGATGAATGGAATCCAGTTCATCATTACGGACTTACAACCCTCAATTTGTTCACGTTCCTCAATGGTAAATAAACTATCCAAGACTACCTACCCATTATGATACCTTTGCTAACTATATAAGCATTAAATACAACAATTTTCCATCTAAAAGCGACGTCTCTCTGGGTCTATAACTCCGCTCGTATCTCTCGAGCTCTCGATAGATGGAAGATTCTCTGGGATAACCATTTAAAACAAGTCGGGCCAGATTTCACGAGATCTGGATTCTTTAAGAACTCTCTGGAATTCTGGCAGCTTACTAAGTTATTACTTAAAACAGAGGCAAACACGGGCCAACCAGGCCTCTGTGGCAAGGCCGACATAGTTAGCGATTCGATGACAGAAATCAATGCCTTGATGGACAAATTTCAAGGGGTCACTATCTCTTGATTTTGATTTTCACACTTTACGAGGCCCTGGCAAATATACCATAAAGCGCTTTGAGTCTCTGCACGCTATAGTGGAAATTATAAGAATTCACATCGATAGCCTGCAGAGAGCTCTCCTTACAAGATTGCCTCGACTGGAGAGAAATAGATGAAACTACTATAGAAGCTCAAGCCACAGGTTCTAATGCGCCCTTCCCACTAATCTTGATTTTGGTCATCTCTCGAACCAGACTTTTAGTTCCTCTAGCTTCAGTGGCTTCGACCCAATTACCATGTACTTGAGCTTTTATATGGAATGGTAATTCAACAATAGCAATTGCCTTCTCGAAATCTCTCGTATCAATCACAATCAGATCACATCGATTGGCAATCCTTCTTTCGACCATTGCCATCACCCATCCATCCCCTTCCTTGGAATCTTTCGATCGGGGAATGAAAATCGGTTCTTGGACATGCGAGTCTTCCCCTGCGTAGAAATATTTTGTTTCGCTTGTCTTATTGTTATGCATCGCAAGACCATTTAGTCCCTGGTATATATTACTCTTCCCATCACTTTGTTCTGGAATGAAGACATCCATGAACACCCATTCGTATTCCTTCGTCATGAATCTCTCGTCAATTCTCGGAAATTCACATGGAATGTCCAAAACTACCAATGGATCCTGTATCTTAGAACCACTCGGTCGAGTCAAATCAAATTCCCAACGTGTGAAATCACCTTTCGTATCTGGACTCGGCATTCGTCCATCATCGGGCGGAAAGAATGGAAAGGCATTATCATGCACTCTCGAACTTTCCATGTACAATTTGCCATCCTTTCCTTCCCAAGCTCCAGCTGTATGAACCGGCATACAGTTGTTCCACTCATAATATCTGCTTTCTCCTTCTTTCCAACCATCTGGCAACGGCGTCGACTTTCTCCTAGGAACCACAATGAATGTAGCAGGTTTCTCATAATCCCATGCCCAATGCTGGCCCCCTTTCTTCATTCTCTCAATATCCGCCTCGAAACACCAACATACAAGTATTAACCAATTCTCCGTAATGGCACAATCATGAATAAATGCACACCACGGACTCTTTACCCATAACTCTTCTACCTTCTTCCCTCGCGCATCAAGCGTATATGTAACTACATCCAGCGTGGCTAATCCCTTTGCCTCGTACCCAAACACAACAAGTTCATCCGTGAATGGATCCACCTTTGGATGGGCTGTGAAAGTCTTCGACTTCACTCCCTCAGAAGCAAAAGGGTCATATCCCAAAGTCTCCAACGTATCACCATCGACTTCATACGGCAACCCCACTTCCTTCAATGCCAACAACTTGTCAGCCCACATAACTAAGTTCGTATTCGCTGTACTATCTACTGCAGCTCGCACACACGGATGATGTGTATATGGATTTCGATATAATCCAAATAAAGCCTTGTTGGCCTGTCGTTCGAGTTTGTACCGTTCGGTCTCGATATACCGCATTTTCATATCGACGACACCGTTGTGGAAACGAAAGGCGGAGATATTGCCATCACCATCGACGGGTACATTCTGTGGGTGAGGTGGAACAAAAGGGTCGCACATTACGCGGTAGAATGTCCCGTTTATTTCTGGGGGGATAGACCCGAGGACTACAAGGCTGGCTACTTCACCTTCGAGACGACAGGGGAGGTTGGAGCCTGCGAGGTCAATTGCGGTGGGCCATCTGGAGGTGAGATTCTGAGGATTTCGGCTGTTTTGAGTGGCGGAAGTGTGGGATGTTGTGGAAAGGGCAAGTTTTGAAGGAGGAACATCGGAAGCATCAAGGGAGAAATTTGTTGTGGATGACGGTGAGTCGTTTAGCATCGCCATTACTTATGAGGTAGTATTTGCAAGAATGAGGAAATTGGCTGTCAGATGATACGAGCAATGTGATAGGTAACGTGGTAGACTGGAGTGTTTATATACTACAAACATAACGTACCAAGAGCATCAGCAGATACCATGACCCCAGACGGACTTTTCCCTCAGTGCATGTATTTTGTCAATAACCCATATCATCCATGTAATCTTACATCTCCAGACCAAGCGAGTAACACACGCACCACTGACAGTGGTTCCACAGTCCGGCATCCCCATATATTTTTAGGAAAACATAAAGTCCGTAACTGCCGTGAAACTTTCACCCCACCAAAAGCCCCAGAAGCGTTCTTGGCCTTCTCTCCCAAGCGAGATCCTAGAGCTAACAGTAACTGCCGAAGGGATTATATGTGGGTAAATGGCTTTTCGGATGATGGATATCATGCTACTAGACTTCAAAGGGCTCGAGACTGCACCGGGAACATCCCTCCTTACCCCGTATATGTAGAGGGATATTTTCTACCCACGTCTTCTGTCCATGGGTGGTGCGACTGGTGCATATATAGCGTAACCATCAACTCTATCAATGAATTTATATTGAGAGTATTTCATTCATCCGGTATGTGATTGGTCAATGCTTTGAAAGAGGAGCAAGATTATGGCGAATCCTTGTATTGGATTTGGTAATATATAGCCGGTATCGCAGCGTTCCGGTAAGCATTGAGGTTCAAAGAAGAATGATTTGCAGCACGCAAGTGAATGGATTCTCTTGATTTGACACGACATGTGGAGAGCTAGGACTAGCTAGACGTTACGAATGTTCTTGGAAATGTCCCTAAGTTTGAGCCCTGGGAGTTGAGGACCGGGAATTTCCCACCTGTGCGTGGGGGTTTACCGTTCGGACTTCTGGTACCTGCGAATATTTTGCTTGGAATGATCAGACACAGCTGGAGATTATGCATCACACATGCTCATCAGGGTCCACTCATCACCTTTTGGGTATTCGGTAGTTCGACTTGCTTAGGATTCTTCTTCGTGGCGTGGCGTCAGCAGTACGAAATAGCGGAAAATTCGGGAGATCAAAATTATGTTCTCTTCAATATTGGAAGTCAAGTCCAGCAATCAATAATTCGAATTACCACTGACTCAACATGTTTATGGGGCTTCAAGTCCTTCATACACTTGATGTTTTCTACATTTGAATACAGCTTTATATCATCATGAAGTGTTGAAATATAAGTATCCACGATCACAGTTTTATTAACCTACTAGATAATGATACTTTAGACTACTTTACTCAAACCTGTGTGAGATACGAGTTTCCACGCCACGCAATGGTCATTCTGTCAAGCTTTAATCGAGAATGCCACAATGTGTTTCCCATGCGAAAGCATTTACCATGGACGAAGGTATAAACTTCCTTTCTGCTCGGGGAAGCAACGACACTCATCAAGAAACCTATTGAAGTGGGGAATTGGAAGTGACGATATGACATCTCTAAACAACAAAGTGGTTGTAAATCCTTTCTCTTCCTCTTAATCCATCTTTATTCATCAAGTGTTTCAAAAACATTGCAATCATGCGAGGAGCTGCAAGATGCATCAATAGGTATCCCTCTCTAATCATTCTTCTTCTCTGCTCAGTTTGCTTCTATATCTTCTTCGTCAGTTCTTATGATTCCCCGATCCATCTCATCCTGGAGAAAATTCCAAAGCTTCGTTCTTCCAAAGTAACTGAAGACGTTTTCAATTTCCTTCGCCTCGATTCCGCATCCCTTCGTGCTTTATGCGAGAAAACAGAATGGAATCCAGACAAAGTTATATTCACATGCGATAATTCCATCGGTGGAGTTGGGGACATACGAAACTCGATACTGAACTGTGTACGGTATGCGATATCCGCGGGTGCCGGTCTAGTAATCCCTCGAATTATTCTTCGAAACCCGGATGATATCTCGCAAATTCGAACGGGCGAAAGAGTTAGTATGGCCTATATGTTTGACTATTTTCATTTTGTCGAATCGCTCAGGTATTCCTGTCCGCAAATGGACATTTATCCATACATAGATGACGTTCCAAATTCGAACGAGGGAAGAGGTCCTATCACACTATTGCCAGAAAGTTTGTACTCTTCTCCAATTCCGAAAACGGGCATAGAACATCCGGAAAAGTGGAGAGAATTATTTGAGGGATGGCTGGATGGATATTATTATTTCGCGACGAATCAGACAATGAATATGCCGATAACAGTTGAGCTTGGGAGATCGTATCTGCAATATCCGATCCATTCTGACGGGGAGGAATTCGCACTTTCTTTTGGTGGGATATTGAAGTTCAGCAAAAACTTGAGGATTCTTGCTACTACCGTTTTGCAGAATATGTTATCCACATACAACATGTCTGGAGATCTTTCACAGCCGTTCCTACCTGATACATTTTTCGGTGCACATCTCAGGACAGAAATCGATGCTACGAAATATTTGCCGGCTGAGGATTGGTTTTATCAGCGTTATGAATTTCAATCGATACAATACCTGAAGGAATTGGCCTCTACAAACCTCACCGTACTCTATCTTGCATCAGGCAACGAAACCGAAACCGCTCAGTTCTCGCGAGACGCAGCTGCATACAATGTTGCTACGAAATGGATGCTACTCGATGCAAAAGATAGGAAATCATTGAGCAAATTATCATGGGACCAACAAGCGATAGTCGATTTTCTCGTTTTGACGAAAAGCTCGAAGTTTGTCGGAATAGGCCATTCGAGTTTTACGTGGAATATTGCGTTGCAGAGACATCAATTTTTGGATAATGAGAAAGACTACTTTGATGGACCGAAGTTGTTAAGTGATGAGTTGAGTACGGTGTTTGGGAAGCCGGGTGCGCATCCTGAATATGCAGCTTGTTTGTGGCCTTGATTTTGCGAGTATTGATTAGGAGTTGTGAAAAGAAATTTGATATTGCTTGGCGTTCGGTTTGGTATGAATGGATAATTATTCATTTTTGTCTTCTTGACTTGAAGTAAACACACATGCAGCGTTAGAGAATCAATAAGGCGATAGGAATACGGTCCATAGACTTAGATCGGGAAGTGTTTAGCGCAGCAATAGGAATACCTCATTGCATTACAATAATGACACAAGTACAAGATAGAAAAAATGCATATATGGCAAATCGTAATATTATGATCTAGGACACGCGAAGCTATCGAGATGCCTATGTAAATAAAATGAGTGTAACGGTCGCCAATCGCCTATTTTCTCCCCTCTGTCCATTAATTCCGTCTGTGAAACTTCTGTTCCCTCACGAACCCTTCACTGCTTTCTCAAAACCCAGATAAAAAAGATAACGAGTGTGAATTGTGCATAGTGCACATGTTAATGAAATCTTATGTTGTCAACGTGAGACGATACGCAAGGTACGAGTCGTCTATTGGCCACTAGAAGAGTTGATAGCGGCGGTCTGGTTACGGGCGAGGCCTTTTCGATCCTCGTCTACTTGTTTCCAGATAGTACTAGACCAACTCGCCCAGTTTCTGAATGTCTCATGTTTGACACCATCGTTTACCTCAACTTTATCGTGGATGGTTGGCCACTGGTTTTGAAATCCCTTGGTCAGTTCATTGATGACATGTTCTGGTGCTCTTCTTTGCCAGTCCCTCTGAGCTTTCTGTTCCTCAATGGTGATTTCCCTGCCGACGTTGTAATAAGTATTGACGGTGACCCAGTAACTTTTGCCGTCTTGCTTAACAGACTGCTTGTCCCACCATTGGGCTGGATTTCCAGTGGGAAATGTTTCTTGTGTCATGGTAGCCACGTTTTTCGAACTTTTCGAACTTAAGTACGTGCTTCGTTAGGATTTCAAGATTGCTATTAAGATATATGCGACGGGTTGATGCTGCTTACCTTTGATTGAGATAAAGACTGTGTGTGATACGTGCGGAGATGTGTAAGTATTATTTCGTTTGTGTAGATGTGGATGCAGGTGCGCGGATAATGCGGGTGGATAGATAGTATGAAGAAGTTGATAGAAGCAGGCTATTTGCGAGAAATTTTGTGTTCAGAGTGGGAGAAATGTATTTTTGTTGGTTGAAGGTATGTTTCGGGTTTTGTGATTGAGATGTTGTTGATTGATGAAAAGAAAAGGAAAGGAGAAAACCAAAGAAGAAAAGCCGACCTATTTGAGTAGAATTGACAAGGCTTTTGAGGTATTAATTTTTAGAATGAATCATCATTTGATAGTCATTTCGATGCTGAATATATGAGTTATGTTGTGAATCCTTCAAATCGCATGTTTAGGAAGATAATGACTTGAGCACTCGAGGATGTAAAAAGTTGGGATAGGAAACGGTTTTCAATAGCACAAAGTTTGTGAGTCAAATGATACAATTTAATGAATCGATTCAATAAAAGCCGAATGGTCAGCAAAGTATTGGGAGCTTCGCATATCAATCACATTGAAACATTAAAAATGCAGACATAGAGCAAAATCGTAATATTAGAAGCTATAAAAGGTAAAGCTACCATAACGAATGCCCAAAAACCAATGATGTGTAAGTACAATGAGTGTAACGGTCGCAAATCGCCTATTTCGAATACCCCTTTTTGTTCCTCTCTGTGGAACTCCGATTGCTCCAGAACTCCCCGATTCCTCCGCAAGCATAAAAGTCTATTTTCGTATTCTATCCTGCTGAAACCCAAAGAAAATAAAAAAATGTGAATGACGCATAGCGTAGCTGCCAAGGAGATTTCGCGCTGTGCATATGAAGCACCACCCGCCGACTAATATGGGTTTTCACGATGGCGATGACGACCGCTATAGCCAGCACCACGACCAGAAGTACGGCTTGAGGGATTCTGTCTGGGTTGACCACCTGCACTGGAATCGGTTGTTGGATCGTAGTACCCAGGAGTGCGGGCAGGCTCATCCGAATACTGGCCCTCACCCGTGTTATAGCTAGCACCACCACTGTTGGAACTTCTACCACCCGAATACTGGCCGTCACCCGTATTATAGCTAGCACCACCACTGTTGGAACTTCCACCACCTGAATACTGAGCACCACCCGTGTTGTAGCTAGCACCACCACTATTAGAACTTTCACCGCCTGGATACTGAGCACCACCCGAGTACTGACTTCCCGCGGTGTAAGTACCACTACCACTATGAGAAGTAGTAAAACTATTACTGCTAGGGGCGAGAGTAGAAGTGTGAGGAGGGAATATTTTGTCTTTTGTTGCTTCACACCATGCGATATAGTTCGGGTCGTTCCACCAATCTTTATCAAACTTGTCGCTTTTTCGGACAGCATCCTCGATTATGGGCCATTGCCATTGTTGGGCTCTATCGCTGAGCTGTCTTTGCCAATTTTGCTGCTGGATCTGTTGTTCACTGGTAACTTGTAAACCGCTTCTCATTTCCCAATGAAATGTTACCCAATATTCCACGCCATTTTTACGATATGAAAAAATTTGCCAGGCATTGTCCGGATTGTCAGTTCGATGGCCTGTACCGAACCTTCCTGGAGGAAACGGATTCTGTATATTTTGTATATCGTTAAGGTTTGTATAGGCTGCAGGGCCCAGCATAATCTGTGCCAAATTTTTACGGATTTGGGCGCGCGAATCAGTGGCATCCCCTTGGTCTGGCCGCTTTTGCTGGGACATATTGTATGATTTGGTATTCGAAGCGTTATAAGAGGAGGTATTGAAACGGCTAATTGTGGATGGTATGTCCTTTATGAATAGGATGGGAAGTCTGATTGATGCAAGGAAATGGTAATGGTGGGGGTAGTCGTATGGTGAAGAAATAGATGCCGAACAGCTTTCGAAGATAGATTGTATTTTGGTTGTGTTGGATGATGGAATATGATATTGAGTTGCTAAGCGTTGGAGAGATGGATATACTGATATATGTAGGAAGGTATGCACAGATGTGTAAGAATTTAGATGGATAGGATCCACGTCGCAAGGAGGATATTGGCGAGTGAGCCTGGGTTCAAAATGTGCAAATTGTATATTATTAAGGGTAGATTTCGAAATCAAGATCTTATCGGTTGATGAAAAGAAGAGGTAGAACCGAGGGGGGAAACCCGAACTATTTAAACACACTTAGTGAGGCTCTCAAGGTATCAATTTTCAGAAGGAATCACTATTTGGTAGTCAATTCAAGCTCAAAGATATCAAAAAGTGCTGTGCATTCTATGAATATTACAACTTGAGGAGAAAATAGAGTCATTTGAGGGATTTGTCACTTAAAACTCACTTCTCATGATTCAGAATACTGATATGTATGTTTTGGACTCATGAAAATATCTAACACTGACCAATGAGACTTCTCATACATCATGATGGTGAGTAAATTCTAAGATGACAGTCATTCATAAGGTAAAATGTGTTGAATAAAGCAGAATATTCATTGAATGGTATGATTTGAGCGAATAATGTAGTCATTTGATGACTGATATATTGAAATGGTGATTCGAAAAGTGATTGGGGGTAGGTGTTGGAGTCATATAAGACTTTAAAAGTCATGTAACAGATTTATCAGCTATCGATTCCTAGATAGTAGTCATTCCGGTAGTCAAACTCATAAATCATGACTTTGTAACAAATGAATACTGCGATGTGGGCAGAGAACAGAGTCACCGACGGGAATTCAGTTATCAGGATTTCGAGTAAATGAGTCGAAACGCAATAAGTGACCAAGTACGGATTCAAACCTCTTGATCATTTTTTGGGCGAGAAATTATGGACAATTCGCAGAGAAAATAACAGTCATCACTTAGTTTCTAACGATTCAAAACATTGCGGTTGGGCATTTTCAAAGCTTGGTCAACATCTTCACAGTGGAGAATATAACAAGGAGTTTCACTGCAAATTGACTGGGCATGAGAGAATAGTTGAATCATAATAATTGTTTGGTGATGGCTTTAGAGGTGCATCTTCAAAACCAATTGTAGGAAAAAAAGATTGAATGCTCTCCAAACTAATCTGTAGGGACAAATGAAAGCGAAGACTTTACAACTTCACTCTTCATACATGGGAAAATGATGGGAAGTCCCTCGTCGAAATACGAACACGATAACAATGAGACTTTACACCGCACAGAATATAGCCTAGAGTGCATCTCATCGAACACAATATAAGTCTGCCGTATATAGCGCTTGAAGATTGAACATTTGGATCTGCAATGCACCATACTCCACGTTGTTTGTGTCAACCATCGTAATGGGAAGAAGACATCACAGATTTTTAGCACCAGGAAGCTAAGTGTCGCACAGATTGTAAGCGCTTCCATGCCAAGAATAACCCGCGAAGATTTAGTAGAATCACCAAGAAAGCAGGGAATTTTGTCTTCTCAATAGTCGTGTCAAACACACAAACGGTAAAGAATTTCAATGTTTCAATCATGCTTTGATGAACTGATCAATATGGGATTCAAGTAAGATCGAGCAAACTTGCCAGATGCTTCAACATTAAAAGACATTCCGGACTGTAAGATATGGCAACTAGAGGAGATCCACACCCATTTGACGATCAATGTGGCCAAGTCTTGGGTTATCTGTATCCTTCATGGAGAGCACAACGATGTAATGGATGAGATACAAGCACAATTTGATGTGACCCGGAGCCGCTGGAGGAAGGAAAGGAATATAATTTTGACCGTGCCATTGAAGGATCAACAGCGGAAGCACGAGAAAAGTACACGTGAATCGTATGGAGGGTTCTTGGACAGACAGAATCATCAGAAAGAGGGTAGAAACGATGCTAGAAAAGGCTCAACGAGTAAATCGGAAAGGCGGGGCAAAAGGATTGATTATTACCAGTACTACTGGTCATGATATCGTATGGTCTGAGGTAGAGACTACTGGCATGAAGTCTATGCTATTTCAGGAAATGGAGTCAGAGTAACAAGATCTTAAAGAGACAACTGCTGAAGTTACTTGAAATGATATCTTTAATATGAATATTACATGAAGTTGTTGAGAAACGACGGTGTTTGTGAAGGATCTAGAAACGAGGTCGGCCCCGGGGGGCTCTAGTAAGTGGCTGATACTTAGTCTGAAGTGCTTCTGTGGCTTACATTGACGTCCACGTGCTCGCGTGGTGCTGTGGCGGACGGCGTTGATGATACTCCGTACACCGAGCCGGTATGCCGAGGGACCGATATCCGATATCGATATGGATGTCAGTTAGAATGATTAAGATTAAAGATATTTGATTGGATAATAATGAATTATATTTCTTTTTTTTCTCTCCCAATTTTTCATTTTAACTTTCCAAGCATGCAGGCGAGGCAGATATCTGGGCAATCTTTACGAAAGTTCCTCCTTCATTACTGTCCCGTGTTTGTTTGGATTTTGCCGCACATTCCCCGTCCTTTCCTCTCCTTCCATATTTGTCAATTCTATGACTGGGGCTTTCAACATCGCCATGCGAATTTTCGATGGAGATCCTGTTTCGTAGTTGGTTTCGGTTCTTCATATGTCGACACGGCCTGATCTACCTGGTCTACCTGGTCTACTCTATCTGTCTATTCTATCTGTCTAATGTCTAATATCTAATGTCTAATATCTAATGTCTAATATCTAATGTCTCTTCAAACTCGTCTACTCGTCTACTCTTCTTGTTTCAATCTTCCCATCTCTCTGTACATAACGATTTCGTATTCCTTTTCGTGTTTGTCATTTTATACAAGCAAGAAGCAACCACATCTATCAAAATCTTATTCATTAATATCTAATCGTCATCGTGTCTACCTTTAGCCGTGATATTTGCCTGCATCTTATTCAACACAGCCTTCTCTCTTTCTTGCTTGGCCTCTTGGACCCCTTGGCCTTGACACGACGATTGATCACACAGCACAAGAACGTCTACATTCTTTTGTCAGTGATGATATAAGGTCGACTTCTCCGACCATTACCCTCAATATAATACAGTTCGAGTTCGATACATCCCTTCGACGATCATCGTACACATACAGGCATGCGCTCGAGTATATCTATCTAATTCCTCAACGAAAAGGCCCTAGTCGCTATCATGGGATTCCTTCGCCAAGTCAGAACTTTGACTGCAAAGAATCTCCTGATTACGGTCAATCGCCATGCTTTCAGCACGTCTATACGCACATTTATCCTCCCAGTGGCGTTGATCGTATTTCTTAGTTATGCCAGGAATTTATTCATACCACCTTCAACATACGGCATTGGCTCTAGCCAGCCCATTCGATCATTAGAAGAAGGGCTCCGAGCCGCGACAGGTGGACGAAATACTTTGGCATTTGTTAACAATGGTTTAATAGGAGGAGACGTTGATGATGTTATTGCTGATTTAACTTCGCAGGCTGAAGTTGCTGGGGCAAAGGTGAAACGTTTGACGACGGAGGCTGAACTACTGGATATCTGCAAAAGTACTCTAAGGGGAGCAACATCTTGTTATGGTGCCATTGTTTTCAATTCTTCGCCCTCGGAAGGAACAGGAGGAATATGGAACTATACCATGCGAGCAGACGGCGCATTCGGCACGCAGATTGATGTTACAACAAATAAAAACGATGCCGAACTCTTTCTTTTGCCACTGCAGCGTGCTGTTGATTATGCAATTGCTTCGAGGAATACAACAATCGATCAGAATGCGTTGCCCACTACCGTTAACGAATATCCGTATACTAGCCAGACTCAGAAGCAACGCGAGACAGCAATTCGGACGAACTACCAAACTGCTATTATAAATATCCTTGGAGTTGCTTTCTTGATTGGTATGGTTGGTGTTACATATCATTTGACTGGATTCATCGCCTCTGAGAGGGAGCTTGGAATGTCACAACTTCTAGAAGCTATGATGCCGAATCTACGAAGATGGGAACCTCAAGTAGCCAGGATACTTTCATATCATCTAGCCTTTGATATCATCTACCTACCAGGATGGATCATCATGGGTGTCGTCTTAGGAGTAGGAGTCTTTGCCCAGACATCCATGGCTATTGTGATCATATTTCATGTTCTGGCCGGCCTATCCTTAACATCATTCTCCATCCTTGGTGCTGCCTTTTTCAAGAAAGCTCAGCTTAGTGGAATTACTCTTGCAATTGTCACACTCCTACTTGGTGTCCTAACTCAAGTCATAGACAAGACAAACTCGGGTACTGTGGCAATCTTGAGTCTACTTTTCGCTCCATGTAATTATGTCTTTTTTCTTGTTTTCATGGCTCGATTTGAGAGGCAAAACATTGGCGCCAACCTTGTACAAGCTGCGCCAAACAATCCATGGTCACTGCCTGGAATTGCCCTATGGGTGTTCTTGATCATCCAAATATTTGTTTATCCAATCCTTGGGGCTTTAGTCGAACGTTCCCTTTTCGGAACAGCCTCCAAGGGTCGTTCAGTTGTTGGCCAAGGGTCGGAAAAGCATGCACAATCACTTGGGTCCAACACATTGGAAACCGTCCGATTAGAGAACTTCACAAAACATTACCGTCCCAATTGGTTTCGAATGAAGACAGCTGGATTTACCAAGATTCCTACAGCTACTGTCGTTGCTGTCAACGACTTGAGTTTGACCGCTAGTAAAGGTCAAATCCTTGTCCTTCTAGGTGCTAACGGTTCCGGAAAGAGTACTACCTTGGATGCGATTGCAGGATTGAATACGGTTACCAGTGGAAATATCACAGTTGATGGAACAGGAGGATTGGGCATTGCTCCACAAAAGAATGTGCTATGGAATGAACTTACAGTAGAGGAGCACATCCGTATTTTCAATAGTCTCAAATCCACAGGACCGCGGGATAGCAAAGGAGCTCTCAAAGAGTTGATCAAAGCAATTGACTTGGACCGAAAGATTGGCGCAAAATCCAAAACTTTATCTGGTGGTCAAAAGCGGAAACTTCAATTAGGAATGATGTTTACTGGTGGAAGTTCGGTATGTTGTGTGGACGAAGTAAGCAGTGGGTTAGATCCGTTAAGTAGAAGAAAGATCTGGGATATTCTTCTGGCTGAAAGAGGTTCACGAACTATTATTTTGACGACACATTTTCTTGATGAGGCAGATCTTCTCGCTGATCGAATCGCAATATTGTCGAAAGGCACACTTCGAGCGGAAGGTTCTTCTGTGGAATTGAAGGAGAAATTAGGTGGCGGCTATCGCATCAATCTTCCTACCGGTCACGAGTACAAAGAGCCTCCTCAGGTTGAGGGCATAAAGCAGCACGTTTCATTTGGCCAAACGACTTATGTAGCACCCACCTCCAAGCAAGCCGCTCAGATTATCAGGCGCCTCGAGGAAGACGGCATCACAGAATATCAATTGTCCGGACCCACGATTGAAGATGTGTTTTTACAATTAGCCGACGAGATTCGTGCCGAAAGTGATGAAAGTCTACTCATCCAAAACTTATCATCTGACAATGAGCAATCTGGAAAAGAAAAGGATACTGTCACGAAACTTGCAATGGTTGGTACCCACGAACGTCAAGCGTTGGAAATATATACGGGCCAAAATATTGGTTTCTTTCGACAAGCCTGGGTTCTATTCAGAAAAAGGCTGACTGTTCTTCGACGAAATTACTTGCCTTATATTGCAGCTCTCCTTGTACCGATCATTGCAGCTGGCCTCGTAACTCTTTTCCTGAAAGGGTATAATGGTGCCGGTTGCACTCCAACCGACAGAGTTTCTGTTTCTGATTCGGAAAATCTCTTCAGTGTTGAGAAGTATGATGTTGTTATCGGACCGTCCTCGAGGTTTTCGACAGAAGTACTTAGTTCTTTGTTTGAACCCTTATTGTTTGGATTGTTTCCTACGCCAGATGAAATCCAAAGCCACACTCATCGAGTCGACACTTTGGCTCAATTCAACAGCTACATTGATCAAAATTTCGCCAATGTCACCCCATCAGGATTCTTCCTTGATAATGGTGGTTCACAAACCACACTCGCGTATAAAGGCAACGGTCAGATATTCAATGCTGTATGGGGTCAAAATGTCATGGACATTATGCTCACTAACATCTCTATCGCCACACAATATTCTGAATTTGATATTCCATGGGCACCCTCAACCGGTAAATCATTACAACTTGTCGTCTATTTCGGTCTTGCAATGTCTGCTTATCCAGGATTCTTCTCATTGTACCCTACTGTCGAAAGAACCAGGAATATTCGAAGTCTTCAGTATTCCAATGGTGTTCGGTCATTACCATTGTGGCTTTCGTACGTTGCTTTTGATCTCATACTCGTTCTCATCTCGAGTGCTTTGAGTGTCATAATCTTTGCAGCTGCATCTTCAGTTTGGTATCATGTTGGCTATTTATTTATCATATTCGTTCTGTTCGGTCTGGCATCGATCTTATTATCATACGTGGTGTCACTTTTTGCCAGCACTCAACTTTCAGCATTTGCATTCGCAGCTGCTGGGCAAGCGGTCATGTTCCTAATCTATCTAGTTGGTTACTTATGTACTTTGACCTATGCTCCAATTAACAAAATAGATTCAACGCTTCTCGTTGTTCATTTTGTTATCAGTGTTTTCACACCAATGGGAAGTCTTATCCGAGCAATGTTCATTGCATTGAATCTGTTCTCTACCACTTGCTCTGGCGAAGAATTGGCACCTAACCCTGGAGGAATCCTGCAATATGGTGGACCGATTTTATATTTGATCCTCCAGATAATTGCACTCTTTGCAATTCTGATCTGGTATGACAGTGGCTCTGTAGTTGCTTGGTTCCGAAGGTATCGCAAGTCACCCAACGCAGTGACTGATAATGAAATTCCTGCGGATGAAGAAATTGCAGATGAACTCGTCCGAGTCAATTCATCAAATGACGGTCTTCGAGTTCTCCATTTGACCAAGAGTTTCGGATCTGTTACTGCAGTCGAGAACATAACCTTCGGAATAAAGCACGGCGAAGTATTCGCACTTCTCGGACCAAACGGTGCAGGAAAGTCTACCACTATATCATTGATCCGTGGTGATATCCAACCAAGCAAAAATGGAGGAAATGTTTTTGTGGAGAACATTGAAATTAACAGACATCGTGCTAATGCAAGAGCCCATTTGGGAGTTTGTCCTCAATTCGATGCTATGGATCAAATGACCGTTTTAGAACATCTCGCCTTCTATGCACGCGTAAGAGGCGTTCCAGACGTCGAACATAATGTTCAAGCTGTCTTACACGCTGTTGGTCTGCAAGCATTTGCTTCCCGTATGGCAGCTAAACTTTCCGGTGGAAACAAACGAAAGTTATCCCTCGGAATCGCCTTAATTGGTAATCCAACAGTGCTAATCCTCGACGAACCATCCTCTGGTATGGATGCTGCTGCAAAGAGAGTCATGTGGAAAACGCTAGCCTCGGTCGTTCCAGGCCGCTCACTCTTACTTACAACTCACAGTATGGAAGAAGCTGATGCATTGGCTGATCGTGCAGGTATCATGGCTAAAAGAATGTTGGCAATGGGTACTTCAGATCGATTGAGAAGTAAATTTGGTGGTTCTTATTATGTTCATTTGGTTCTTAAAAGTGCACCACATACCACTGATGATGAGATTTCGACTTTGAAAGCTTGGATCAGTGATAGCTTCCGGAATGCAGTCATTGAAGATAAAACTTTCCATGGTCAAATGCGATTCTCAGTACCGGTGTCTAGTTACTCTTCAAAGCAATCGGAGATGAAAATGGATGGAGAATTAGACGAAGACGAGATCTATAGTACTGGCACTAGTATCGATGAGCCAAAATTAAGAGACTCAGGAATAGGATCATTGATTATGAAGTTAGAAGATCAGAGGGAAGAACTTGGATTGGAGTATTATTCAGTTAGTCCAACGACATTGGATCAGGTTTTCTTAACAATTGTTGAGAAACATAATGTGGAGGAGGAGAATTATGCTGCGCCTAAAGAGAAGAAGACTCTTGGAGGATTAATAAGGAGGAGGAAGAAGGAGTGATGGAGGACGAGAGAGGGGTCCAACGATAAGATTATGGCGGTTCCTTTTTAGTGAGAGAAGATGTGAAATGGCTAGACGACACATATAGCATATGATACCATAATATACGGGATATGACTGTATGGAATAGAGTTTACCAGTTTTGTATATAGAGACATTGATTAATGATTGACTATCAAGATTATTTATATTTGTTCGGCTCAAATTCATCAGATGACGTTTCATTCCAGTGTAAGCAGATATCTATCGACATTAATCACATCTATCTATCATCATTTAGGATGCACACGTAAAACGTAGAGCATGCTATCAGAGATATCAAACAACAATTCTTTCATAAATCTAGCTTCACCAGTCCCTGAAACCGATAACCGCACAGCTTATGACAACAAACTTCACTGCGCTTCAAAAATAGGTGATAATCTGACCATCACTTTTCCTTCCTAACCTTCCTCTCCTCCATCTTTAAACAACACCCTTAGCCCACTTTCGAACATCCACCCCGGCGAAATTTGTCTTTGCTTTCCCGACAGCTTCACTGCCTCCGATGCGGAAACTTTCGGGGGGGCCGAGGTAGCTTTGGCGGATGCCGCCGAGGTCGATTATTACTATTGGGGGAGGGAGTTAGTATGTTGTGTTGTGTTGTTATGTTTTGAGGAATTTCTAGTCGCGAGGAGAAGAGGGGAGGGAGGAGGAGAAGGGAAGGGAAAGAGGGAAAGAGAAGAAGGGAAAGAGGGAAAGAGAAGAAGGGAAAGAGGGAAAGAGAAAATCACCCACCCTTCTGAAAAACAACACCCGGTTCAATCGCCCAAATCTTCAGCGTATGCGTCCCCGCAACCTTCAGCGCCGTATGCCTCGTCGTCGTCGTATTCCCGCTACTCTGTCCCCAGACATTATCGACGACGGCGCCGGCCCATCCGACGGGGAAGATGGCGGTCGAGACGCTTGAGGGCACGAATTGGATTATCTGGGGCGTTTCGTCGTCGATGGCGATGGCGTATTTGAGGGTTCGTTCTCGGCCGTTTTGGTTGAGGGAGGGGGAGATGAAGAGCGTGATGTTTGCGAGGGGCACGGGGGTGAAGGTGTAGAGGTTGTAGAGGAGGACGGGGCCGTGCGTGGTGTTTTGTGTGGGGGCTAAGACGGGGGAGAGAGTGACGCCGCAGGAGGTGCGGCCGAGACCTGGGAGGGTGATGTAGGAGATGCCGTTGACGGAGGTGGAGGAGGAGGTGTGGTCTGCTTCGATGGCGATGTGACGGTCGGATTCGACGAAGCCGGTGGTGAAGTTTGAGGGGACGAGAGTGTTGTTTACGGGGAGGAGGACCGAGGGGGGGCCGTAGTTTCCCCACTGTCCGGATTCGCAAGAGGAGGTTATGAGGAGCGTTGCGATGGTGCTGTTGGGGGCTGGGGGTGCGGACGCCCAGTCGATGGAGACGTAGACGCGGGTGTCGGTGCCGTTTGAGCCGCCGGTTGTGCCGGAAGTTGGGGAGAGATGAACATATGGTTGAGAGGCGTTGATGGTCCAACTGCAACCGAGGAGTCCGCGAGCAAAGATATCGATGTAGCGAGTCTGTGGTCCGTACGGATCCATGGGAGGTAGAGTCAATACTTCCGAGGATAGCGTATGATAACTGTCGTCACCGGATACTGTGGCATTTGATCCTTCAATTCCAACGCCGATGTTTCCCGCGACAGAAGTTTCGAGATCTTGAACATAAGACATTGGGGGTAGAGCATTACGCATGGGTTGTTGCCAGTAATCATATCCGAGATGGGTTTCTGTGTAATTGTAAGTATGCCATCATGATGACATTGGAAGAAAAGAGTGTAGACTCACGATCAAGAAAGTGATTCCACTTTCCATCTAGCAGATTATGATATCTCTGCGTCAAATTATGGTCCATCTTAAAAGCCTCCAATACCTCTTGGAAGACCTCATTGGCAGCATTCCTCTTCTGCTGCGTATAATGCGCATTTTTACCCGCACCAATATGTATTTGATTGACAACTTTTCCTCCTAGTACAGGCTGTAAAATCATCTCATAATAAGCTGGTTTCCAATCATCTCCCAATTTGTCATAAACAGCTTGAGCTTCTTGGGCTAATTCATCCCATTGTGCGAGAATGGCGTCAGCTTCGTTGTAATTGATGACCGAATAAACTGTCATATCGATGTTTTCGTACTTTCGTCTCGCAGCCAACATACCATATGTGTCCATGATGCTTGAAATATTGGGAGCGTACTCAGGGCCAAATTCTCGAGTTGCCCATAAGTTGAGCCATGTGGGGACGGAATCGTAACCCCATTGAGGTGTGTTGTAGGCAAGGTCCATGAAGTGGTTTATGGGGATCTCGAGGGGTTTCAAATCACCCACATTGAGCATCCAGATGCGATTTGCTTCACGGGCGGATGCAAGTTGCATCTGTTGGTATATTTAGTTATGCTTCTATTGACCATGACGGACAGAATTGGAACATTACTAACCTGTTCAACAGTCTTCTCAAGTTGAATAGTGTTAATCCACTTATAATCTCGAGGAGACCCAACATAATCCACATGATAGTAGACACCTATTTCATAAATGTCAGTAACTTCATCTCTATCCCCAAAACGAAACCAAGAATGTACTAACCAGAACCACCACTTCTACTCGTCTCATTGGTCAATGGTAGCCTTCTTACATTGCCAAAATTATCATCAGCCCATAGCAAAGTGATATCATCCGGAACTGTCATCCCTGCTTCATAATACCCCTGAACCTCACTATACAAACACCACATTTGCGGAATCTCAGTGACATTTCTGCCCTCATATACTTCCCCAAATATCTCCCTCTGTTTCGTCACTATATCTCCTAGTACCGAAATAGCCTGTGCTTGAGTCAGAGATAAAGCAGTATCACCTGATCCACGCATGGCCATCGTGAAAAGAGTGTTCGCAACATAGGGGGCAGCACGCTCAGCGCCGTATTTGAAGAAAGGTGCGACCGATGCATTATTGGTGTCGTATTCCCACTGTCCATTTCCGCCATATTCTTTGCCGAAAGTAGACCATTCTTTGGTGGCACGCGACATTGGTTCTGTGTGACTTGTACCCATTACAATTCCATAAGCATCCGCCAATGGTTGATTAGCGTAATCGTCTACATTGAACATACTATCCCATTGAGCGGGCCAGAAGTAATTCGCTCTTAATCTCAATAGGAGTTCAAAAACTTGGGAGTGGAAGTAATGGTTAAATCCAGGGCCATATTTTCCTTTTGGATAATTCGCACTGTAATTGTTAGCAGTCATGTCTTTTTAGTCTTAACGTTAAAGCTTACTTGATCCAATTCGTCAATGCAGGCTGTTCATCATTCAAAAAGAATCCCCTGTATCTCACACTCGGCGTATCCTGTATCTTTAAGATTTGCATTCCTCCACTCGGAGGTCCAGGTGGCGGATTCGTTTGTCCCGATCCTGCTTGTGGTCCATGTCCCGGTCTATGCTGCTGTGTTGCATTTGGATCTAGAGCCCAAACACCATCTTGGATTCTTACTGGGACATCCGCCCACCACCACCAAGGACTCACACCTGCTTGTTCACTAATATCATAGAGTCCATATATGGTCCCTCTGAGATCGCTTCCCACAATCACCATGGCTTCCTGGATACCAGGGAGAGGATTTTGAATTATGACGGACATGAAGGCTTCCCATTTTCCTTTGATGGGATTAGGGTCTAGAAGACCGGATGAAATAAGTTGGGTGATCAGTGGCGATTGTGTGAGAGTCCCTACAATAAGGACAGTTGATGAAGGGTTAGATGGATGTAGAGTAGGACCAGTGAAGTTTTGTTCTGGGCCAACTGTATACTGTTTTGGTGTAAGAATTATTAACTGTAAATTGATTGGGTGTGGCATGACATGATGCTTGTCTATCTCTGGGTCTAGAGATTTGTTGACAGAGAAAAACAGAACTTACATTAACATCATTGGTAGGTGCTCTGTAAGTATAAAGTACCTCGATTGCACCGCTGCCGTTACTACCAACCGTTGCGTTATGTCCCAAATCACCACCTGGGTTGGCGATATCACCAACAACTCCTCCTTCTCCATTGCCATTATTCCCTTGAGGTGGTGGGTGATCATCTCCATTTCCATCACCACCTGGACCACCGCCACCACCAAGCCCAGAACTTCCTGCAGAGACATTTGGTCCAGCATTTCCATCCCAATAAGCCAACGTCAAATTCTCCCCTACAACCTTGCCTAAATCACCAGCCAAATCTTCCGCTACCCTCAACACACCCCACCATTCCTCTTTACTTACTAATATCTGTGCATTGAGCCCTTTACCTGCTATCTGCAAGTGAGAAGATGTGCCATTTGTAGGTTTTGTCGTTGTGATTGTTGGATCTTGGCCTAATGCAGCAATTAATGGCAAAAGAAATGTCAACGAAGTAAGAAAAAGAGGCAGTCTACAGAGACTGGAAGACGTCATTTTGAATGCCAATGATTGAATTGTTGGTCACCGCATGGAGTTCTTCAAGAAAGACATGCAAGCAAACACAAGAGATCAAGCCAAAACGAATTGTGTGAAATTAGAGCATTAAAATCAGGAATCAAGCGGTACTTAAATACTGTAACAAGATTCTCCATAAGAAAATCCGGGGCCCCATATCGCAGCTATATCGCCTAAACTTAACTTTCTGCAACTTACGGTAAGAGGCGGATCAGAGGATAAAATCTTTGCATATGCAGATGTTGGATTGAGAAGCTCCTGCTGATCGGGCCAATCATCCAAGGTCAAGCATGGGATAAATGCAAATCCCTTGTATGCATTTTTGTTGTGCCTGGCAGCGTAGTGTCTTCTTGTAGTCAGGCCAAGCCAAGTACAAAACTTATCCGTGGAATATAGTGGTGTAGGCCCTTTCAAAAAGAGTGGTGTAGAGATCGGCATAAAGATTTTGCGGGGTTGAACATGTCACTTTTCTATTTAGCCTAAATAGAGTAATAGGACAAATCACGTATGGGTGCAACAGTGGGAGAAATTGCGGGTAAAAGCTTGTATGTAACCTAAGAAGGCAACTATCTTAGAAGATTGAATAGTCTAGATTATAGACTTCTCAGGTATAACAACACATGAACCCTCCAGCTCAAGATGACCCTCGCCAACTATGGCGGAGTTACGACGGCTAATATTCCAATTGTTTGCAAAAAAAAAAGTATAATTAATCACGAAATATATGTAGCGGCAATGAATACGAAAAACTTTGTTCAGAATTATGGAAAGTGTGTGATGTAGAGATCGCCAACCTTGAAGTACTTACAAGCAAGCCTCCTCTTTCTTTCCCCTTTTGAACTTCACCAATAGTATCTCGTCCGTAGTTTTCCTTTTCTAAAGTGTAATGCTAAACCTCCTTCATCAATGAAACTTACCAATATCATGCATGAACGCTCCCTAAACCCCAAACGTAGATTAAATCAGATGGCGAATTTTTAGAGGACAAATTAAGTCAAACATATTCCCGAAAGACTTAGCTGTTTTCAGCACGAATCCTCCCCATAATTTTGTTGAGCACAACCGCGATGTATCGAAATATCCGAGGTAACAAGAGGTTTATCGAAGTTTTCAAACGCGTGCTTTGAAAGTAATCCGAGACGAGTTCTGTGATATAATCTCGAGAAATCATTCCAATAATCAATTGTTGACAGTAACAGCAGCAACAGATTCCTCAAGGGATGTTTCAATCTTTCCATCTGGGACAAATGCGTACCTGGGCATCTTGGCCATTTTCTCCTCCGGACTCACTTCATTATCTGAGTATATCATTTTCATCGGCTTATCTTTCTTGGACTTCTTCTCGGCGACCTCGGTTTTTGCTTCTGATTGAGCAACACTTTCAGGAGCAGCAACAGCTCCTGGAGTTTCGGTTTTTGGTAGATCGACAGAGTTCCTATTCGGAGGCTTAATACCTGCCTCTGCCATTCTGATTATTTTGTCAATGTCATCATCGGCATCTCTGGCCGCACCTGAAACAAGGTCATCAACAGTAGATGCGTTAGTCGAATGTTCCCCAAGACCTGGAGGATGAGGATAAGCTGATGACGTAGCTGAATTTTGATCTTGCCCATTCCATCCATTACCATTCCACCCGCCCTTTTGATGCATTTGTTGCATCTGGTATGGCGGAATTGGAGGTGCACCAAATGATGGTCTTTGAGGAAGACCAGGCGCTGGTGGTAGACTTGGGGGTCGATTAGGAAGGCCACCATGTGTAGGTGGAGTGTGAGATGGTGGTGGTTGATATCCGTTAAACGATCCTGGAGGGGGGGAGCCAGCGCCATATGGTGGTGGTTGATACGCATTAGGTGGATATTGCGGAGGGGAGTATTGAGGTTGATAAGCTGGACCGGGAGGTCCGGAGAAAGGCGGCTGTTGGTTATATGGCTGTTGGTAAGCTGCCGCAGGTTGACTGTATGGTTCTTGAGAAAATGATCCATAACCCGCACCTTGTGTAGCAACATAAGAATTTTGGGGAGGAGGGAAAGGAGAGTTGTTCTGATGATGAAAGTCAGTATTGATATTCGTTGGAAGGACTTCAGAAAACTTACGAATGCACCGGGACTTTGTGTGGCTGCCAAAGGACTTGCGGCACTCGAAATGCCAGCATCTAATGGTGTAGTTCCACCACTACCACCATTTGCTGCTTGTTCAGCTTTCCGTGCTTTGTGCTCTGCTAACCTTTTCTTTAAATCTGCTGGTGATTCCACCTTTGGTTTTTTTGATTGTCCACCACCAGCATTGGCAGTCCCTGGAGCAGGGTTTCCTGTGGCAGCACGACGATCTTGCTCCGCTTGATAGAAACCTGCAATTATGCGCTGATTATGTGCTTGAACCACATCCTCAGGAATACCTTCCATGCCAAAGATTTCGACCTCGAGACCCTGTCTATTTGGAAGAGAGTTGTCGACACTTGCCAGAGTTTCTTTATGCACCTGATTCATATGAACGGAGAGTCCTGCAGATTGCCGGTTAGCTTGAATTGTATGATATGTTTTCAGACCAGAGATGACATACCTCCAGCAGTGTTCAATCGTCGACCACATCGTTCGCATTTGAAATGCTTGGCTTTTTGATGAGAGATGAGAATTTTCAAATCATCGAAATCGCGTTCGCCTGTGATGAGAGAATTGTTAGCATCGCGATTGTGCGATGATGGGAATGGTGGCGATACTTACAATAATAACACCAAGGGCGGGCCAGTAACTCCTCGATATCGGGATGACCGCGCTTCTTTTTCCCAACCATTGTGTTGATTGATTTAAAGAGGTACTGGAATGAGAAGTATCTTTGAAAAGAGGATTACTGATAAATTGCAAGGTGTAGTATTAAGTAGATAGGTACGTAATTGCAAGAACCTACGAAGAGATGAAGCTGGCGGCTGGCTGGTTTGATAGATTTCGTGTTTCGGCAAATGGGCTTTCCCAATCCGAGATTGGTGCTATGGTCACGTGAGATCTTCGAGCTTGGACTCTTTTGTGCGCAAAAATAAATTTTACTTTTTTCTCTCCAAACATCTTAACGTTTGAACTTCAACACGAAGATATTTCATCTCAATGACAACGAGAAACCTCCATATATCGAGTATACACAAGTCCAAGTCCGATATCCACTTGATATCTACTCGATATCATGCCATGAAGGAGAGAATCCTCTGACTATGGGCCAGGGTAAGTCAATACGTAGGGTCGAGGTGCGGTAAGTTAGAGAGCGCTCCTTCATCCGGCTCCAAATGCCATAAACAATAGCAATACCTTGATCAACCACTCAGCCTTCATTGGCACTCATAGATGAGACTCTTCTTTGAAGAGCCTTTCAATATCTTCGCGTCTTGTGTCGAGATTGAATGGAGGTTGAAATAAGGTATGATCTTTCGGGATTATACCTTCACAAGAGGATATATTGCAAGACTAATCAAAGGACCTTCATAGTCCATACTCCTACTCTTCATGAGAGCCCTACAGGAGTGTGGCTCCTTGCGTACCTACATCTTACTACCAAATAATATTGATATTTGTCATTGCCTAGTAGAATGATCATAGGCGACGTGATTCCCCGAGTCTGTAGTGACTGTGCCCTCTTTTCTCCTTGCTACGTGTCGATGTTGTTTTGGGACACAGTTAGTCGCCAAGTCCTGTCATCTGGATTATCAAGATCGTTCATGAAGTTTCTAACTCCATGGCATGTGAGATTACAATTCCTTCAAAGATGAAAGAGAGAGACTACAATGCATGTTTTTCACATCACTCTTGGGCTTGTTAAATAGGTGTTTCCAGTATGGCTTACGCAACATGTATTCTGTTGAGCCCCTGGAACCTTTACCGAAAGGTCCTCTTCTAAGGTTGTCGTTAACGAACAAAGATTTGGGAATAGCTTCAGACACTTAGTAATCAAACTTTCTAACTGTTATCCTATAGATAAATGTAAAACATGTTCAATCCTTTATAACCGTGCACAGCGATTGGATCACATTGAGCCCTGCCAAGACATAAGGTAAATCATTGGAAGAAGCGGCGGGGTGGATCTAATTCATTGAAGCTTATGCTCTATTAGGTAAAGTCAGCAGCGGGAATGCGAAGTGGTTAAAGCTAATGCGATAAGAACGCTCATCTATTTTGATACAAGGACTGAGGGAAATTGTTGATAGTAGAGATTCAACATAGGAGTGAGTAATATTGACGTCGCTAGACCTTCAATGTAGCTTGGCAGAACGAAGAGCATAGTAAGGGTGATAATATAAAACTAATCGGCGTAAATGATGTATTGTCTTCATAGCTCACACACCATATCGCCTCCAATCATCAAAGCACAATCGCAAAACAATATTCGGGTTCTAGAACAAATAGCTACGAGGTGAATCCGAGAGCTAACTAGGAAATCCAGAAATATCAACAACCACTAGATTATATTGGTCGTACGTCTAATAATCTCCATTCTTTTTGATAAGTGTAAATCATATGCACCATACTAATTATCTATATTATCTAACAAATCCATATGAAAATCAAGCTTTCCAATGCTTCGGTACTTTTTCCCTTATCCACAACTTCGAATGTTCCAACTTGTGCCAAGTAACGTCATCCCGTAGATTAGAACTTTCGTCTACAATGCAACTTCGGAAAATACATCATCATAATATGGGAATTGGACGTGTTGAAGTCACAGACCTCCCTACCTCCGTTCTACATATAATACATATAGTCCAGTGAATTCAATGAGTCTTACTATACTCTCCGTTCATCAATCATCATCTTACCATTGATATTAATTACATGGCTCAAGCCTTCAAACGAAATCTGAATCCTCTCAAATACAACAATCTTACATCAACCCCACATACCAACTACCTCCGAATCACCCCATTAACTTCAAAACAGCAAGCAATTATGTCTTCCGATAACCCTTCCCTTCAGAGAAACATCTCCTCTGTTCACAAGCGTACCAAGCCAAATGAAAAACATCCCAAATTCGGACATCTAGCTCTCAGTACTAGTGGTCCTCTAGAATGTGCTTTAACAGGCACTGCACTTCTAAACACACCTTACCTCAACAAAGGTGCAGGCTTCCCAGCAGATGAACGTAGGAAGTTTAAGTTGACGGGATTATTGCCGTCAAATGTCTCGACTTTGGATCAACAAGTTAAGAGGGCTTATGATCAGTATAGTTCGAGATCAGATGATTTGGCGAAGAACACTTTCATGACTTCGTTGGCTGATCAAAATGAGGTTCTATATTACAGAGTAAGTTCTTCATCTTTCTACAACATATCTCCGTCTCGCACCTGACTGCTCTCTTTGGAGGATGTATGTCTCGAGGAGCCTAGACAATCACGTGTGAAAGGCGTGATCATGGAGGCCCGTTTCTGACTTCAACCCAGTTGATCCAAGATCATATGAAAGAAATGTTCTCCATTATCTATACACCAACAGAAGGCGAGGCGATTGAGAACTATTCTAGAATATTCAGAAGACCCGATGGCTGTTTTCTGAATATCGATGATACAGATCGAATTCATGACGATTTAGCGCAATGGGGTGGACCAGAAGATATTGACTACATTGTTGTTACTGGTATGTCAAATGCAACTATGCTCTCCATGGCAAAACTAAAACTTCATAGACGGAGAGGAAATTCTCGGAATCGGAGATCAAGGAGTCGGCGGTGTCTTGATCTCAGTTGCGAAACTAGTTCTGACCACGCTCTGTGCTGGTATCCATCCAAATCGTACACTCCCAGTTGTCTTGGATTGTGGAACCGATAACGAAAAGCTACTTAACGATGATCTATACCTTGGCTTGAAGAAACCAAGAGTGAGAGGAAAGGAATATGACGATTTTGTCGACAAATTTGTTCAAAATGCCAGAAAACTTTATCCTAATGCATATATTCATTTCGAGGATTTCGGTCTTCCAAATGGTGAGAACGATACCCTTTACTGAAGCATACCATACTAACAAATTTACAGCCCGAAGAATCCTCGACCGATATCGTCCCGAGATGGCCTGCTTCAATGATGATGTCCAAGGAACTGGATGTGTCACCTTGGCAGCAATGATGGCCGGTCTTCACGTCAGCAAAGTCAAGATCGAAGACACACGAATTGTGATTTTCGGTTCCGGAACAGCTGGAACCGGAATTGCAGATCAAATTCGCGATGCCATTGCAGCAGACAGTGGAAAGTCCAAGGAAGAAGCCGCCCAACAAATCTACTGTGTCGATAAGCCCGGTCTCCTTCTAAAATCCCACGGTGACAAACTTACACATGCGCAAATCCCATACGCACGTGAAGATTCCGATTGGAAAGATAAAGACCACGGTGATCTTCTTCAAGTCATCAAAGAAGTGAAACCACACGTCTTGATTGGTACCTCCACAAAACCCAAATCCTTCACCAAAGAAATCATCCAAGAAATGGCCTCCCACGTCGACCGACCTATCGTCTTCCCCCTCAGCAACCCTACCCGTCTCCACGAAGCCGATCCAAAAGACATCAACGAATGGACCAAAGGCAAAGCTTTAATAGCCACCGGCTCACCTTTCCCACCTGTCAAATACGAAGGCCATGAATACGAAGTCGCAGAATGTAACAACTCGACCTGTTTCCCCGGCATCGGTCTCGGATGCGTCCTCTCCCGCACAAAATTACTGAGTGACAAAATGCTAGTCTCAGCCGTCAAAGCACTAGCAGCTCAGAGTCCGGCGTTGAAGAATCCAGATAAGGGATTATTACCTGATGTTGCCGATGTACGCGAAATCAGCGTTCGTATTGCTAAAGAGGTTATTAAAACTTCGGTAGAGGAAGGTCTGGCACAGGAGAAGGGTATTCCAACTGAAGATGAAGATTTAGAAGAGTGGGTTAGAGAACAAATGTGGGATCCAGTATACAGACCATTGAAGTTTGTGGAGAAGGAGACTGCGAGCAGAAATGCAAGTGGTAAGAGTGGAACTGCTGATTAGAGGTCGTGCAAGCTGCTTTCTTATATGCTACTCTTTGCTCTTTTTGAATTATGGATTCGATATGAGATGATAGATTAGATATTTCTTTTTGATAATTAATTTATTTTACCATGGATTGTGGCTCGTAGTGTACTCGCAGGTGAAATGGTTATTACCTTGGTGCAGAAGTCTGAGGGGTAACGTAGTCTTTACAAGTATGGTGCGGAATTCCGAAGTCCTTGGGTGCATGAAGGCCAGACTGCAATAGTACAGTAAACACGATGTGTGTGATAATTATTCAAGTGAAGATTACATTGCTTGATTTGGGGTTTAGATGTTACAATTTCAGTTACTGGGTATCTATGATAGACAAAACATGCGGTTGGAAATGTCATCAAAATAGAAACCACATGAAAACAAGCAACACAAACATTCCAACCCAAATAGCTCCAGCTGTGGCCATATCGCCTTGCTCAATGTAATAATCAAAAATCATTACTGCGCGGTTTAAGAGAGAGTAACCGAGGCCACCAATTATCATCTACATTTGAGTCAGCATGTTGATGTAGAGAGATATTCGAGGAAACATGTCGTAACATACCGTGAGGACGGTCTGTCTGACAGATTTGATAGATTGGCGGAAAACGAATGCTGCAAGACTTTTCCACTAACACATGCGGATGTTAGTATTATGTCAGATCAAGGAAACACTTTTAAGGATGACTCGGCATCTCTTAGACTTCAGCGGAGCATTCAAGATAACTGAATGATGAAGCCCATCTTGAAAGCTGACTTGTTTTTAGAAACAAAAGACTCATGTCTAGGCCGTGCAAATCGCAGGATAGCTTGGTTGAAAGTTGTGAAGCGTCTAGAAATGACGATCACCGTGGAAGATATTGATCTAGTCATCACTGTTTATTCAATGTAAGAAGCTTGGATAAGAATCCAACAGATAAAGTATAAGATATTTGCAAATTCAAAGCTACCTAATATTTGGGCAAGTAATGGGAACGCTTTTGTAGTGAAATAGAACCATGTGCAGGTATATCAATGCCAGTGTTGTGAAAGCAAACGTCCTATTCCCCGAAAATCTCACGAGCTAGCTGAGAGGTTAATATGGTCCATATTGTGCCTGGCAACTTCTTTCCATGTTTTGAATCTCTAGACTGTACGTGTTGAAATGTTCTAGCTCCCCGTACCACATGATTGTCGTCCGTCTCATTGCTCTCTTGAACGCGACGTTGCGTCAATCTATCGAAGTGTATGGATAGTAGTCGACTCCTGGGTGGTTCTTAATTTGAGTGATCGGTTGATACTCAATAGTTATCTTTTTCTTTCCCTTCAAGATCCGCTGTTCCTGCGCCTCAAGCAAGCTGAACACTGGATTCATATAGGCTGGCCAAGTAAAATCGCTCCCCATTAATGCGACTATAGTCTCAAGCCCATGAAATCTTTTCAACAAAATCTCAGACATGTCCTGAACGTCGGAAAAAGACGCCAAGCAAACATGTTTGATGTTATTCCTCTGCGTCAATGACAGGGTGGTTAAGATTCTTTGCAGGGTATCCATATCATGAAATACGAAAGTATTTAGGTCGTACATATTATACGTTTTCTCTTGGTAAATCTGTCGACATACTCGCCAAAGACAAGTCACTGGTAGATTCTTGTAGTAGGCCAGACCTCCTTTGGTGTACTTTCTATAGCGTATGCCATTACGTACTTCAGAATCGCGTTGAAAATGGTGATAGAGTACCTCGATGACTTGGGAGGGAGGAGATAGTAGGTCATAGATTTGAGTTCGAATCTCAGGTGGTAAGCGTAGGAAGGGCGAGAATGTTTGATTGTTTTCTATACTATTATATTCTCCTATCAGTAAGTAGTACCAAAGCAATGTGATTCCTTACACTGGTTTGAGTTCCATACAAAGGCCAGCTTTTCGCCCTCGGCCCCGCCTCCGTTTTCGCTTTAGCTCTCTTTTGCCAAACCGTTCATCCTCCCCATCGGCTTCTCGGGTAAATGTACCCAACAATAACCATTCTCGTCGCTGACTCACTCTTCCAGTGGCTGTCAAGCCTGGTGGTAGAACCGTGAATGTTTTTCCTGATGCTAAATCTGTACATCTTGTCTCTCCAATCCGTTGACTGGGCACTTCTGTGGGACTGGTACTTCTGATTGCAGATAGATATGAATGATACGACAAGAAAACGGCATTTGATGCTAGATCTGTACAACTTTTCTCTCTGACCCGTTGATTGGGTGGTTCTGTGGGACTAGTTTTCATGATTGCCGATAGATATCATCGAGATCAGTGTGGTAATGATCGTATCAAATCAGAGCTTTGATACGGTAAGCTTTCAAAGTTAGATGTAAGTTCTTAGGGGATTTTGCGTCGAAAAAGAAGCAACAAACACTCTCGACCTACCTAGTAAGCTGGGGTTCACGAAAGTAGCAGGCGTAAAAATATGCTAACCGAAACTACCTAAAACGATTTGTCCAACAGTAGATACTAGATTTGCAGCTGCTTCATTTCTCATCTGATAAACAGGTAGCTCTAGTTGATAGTTGAAAGAGAGAGGACTGAAAAGGTGTTTGAGTCGGAAATGCGTTTGCTTTCCGGCATACTACATGTTGCAGCCTAGCTAGCCATCACGTGGCAAGGGCATGAATTGTGTAACCTATCAGCACGTCGTACTCTAATAAAGTACTATTCGCCTCTTGTGTCTAGTTGATTTCAAACGAGGAAGAAAACTCGTGTGTTGATGCTACAGAGGTGCGTGAAAACCAAGTCAGCATAGCTCCATTGCTAATCACTCCTTACTTCCATCTAATTAATGTCAATAGTTCAGTATCACATTGGACTGTGATATCTGAGCTAGATCACTTCATTCTTCATCCATTTGCGCAGCTTGAGACTGATTTAAGTATCTACCGGAACCACTTCACCCACCGCAACGCAGCTTCAAACAAGTCGTCGTGTGTCTTAAAGGTTACGCTTATAATAATAAGAATAATTATTATTATATATATAGTA
>PQXL01000285.1:0-23918 GCA_004916875.1 Botrytis galanthina
GAAGGATGGGATGGGGTGGGGTGGGAGAGAAGGGGGAGGGCCAGGGCGACGAAATACGATGGTATGATGAGGGGATATATTTGGAAACGATATACACACCGAGAGCAGAGAATTAGAAGCGAGGGGCTACACGCGAAAGCGAAGCAAACGGTGTGCGATTGATAGGTACATACCTAGGTATAGCAGGAGAGAAACATCACACTACTGGCTACCTAGCCGAAGAAACAAAGGATGCAAATCGCTTCTTCTAAAAAATTCCATTCCCACCTCTTTTCGCGATCAAGTACAAGGTAAGATAGGTAGGTACCTAGTTGACCATACAGAATTCCTTACTGGGATGGATAATCCGTGCTGTCCAATCCAATCCAATCCAATCCGATCTGATGATTCTGATCTGATAGAAGGGTTGCTTTGATATAGAATTTACATCTCTGTTTACCTTATCTACTCATTACCGACCTGATGTTCATATAACTATCTATTTCATTTCATTTTATCGCGTCTGATGATATATCGCATATCACATATTACATATTACCAAGTATACATACACACCTACAAACCGATATTCACAAAAACGCTGCACTTCTCAATCACAATCTCAATCTCAATCACAATCTCATTTTCACTGTAATATTTCATGTACCTTTCTCCTCTCCTCACTTCCTTTCCTTTCCTTCCCTTTCCTCTCCCTTCCTTTTACTTTCCTCAACAAACATCATCCTCATCCCCATCCTCACCCACAAACTACGCATTATCGAATTTTCCCCCTCTCTTCTCCCTTCCCAATCCAGGTATCTTATCATATCCTACAAGCACAAGTACAAGTTTCATTCATGCATACAAACCAGCATACCATCATCAATCACCATCACCATCATCCCTCCCCTATCCATCCATCCATCTTTCTGCTGTGCCTTTTTCCAAACGAAAAGAAAAAGAGAGAAAGGTAACAGGATGAAATGCAAGACAAGACAAGAGAGAGAAGACAAGACAAGACGAGCTATAACATAAAAACGCTCTTTCTTTCACGAGCTCAGAATCTGTATCTTTATTATAAAAACGCTCTTTCTTTCACGAGCTCAGAATCTGTATCTTTATTATAAAAAGGGTAAAAAAAGAGAAGAAGAATATTATAATACAAGCGAGAAGTGATGTAAGCAAGTAATGTAGATAAAGTAGGTAGGTAAAGTTAATCCCTAAAACCCCATAGAAAGAAACATAAGCTCATAGAATCCATATCCATCCTTCATACCAATGCCCTGTACCTTTTACAAAAAGAATGAAAGGGAGATCAAGTCTTTTGTTCCCCCTTCTCTCCATCTTGATCCGATGCCTTTTCCTTATCCGTAGTGTTCGTATCGTCGTTTATGTGATTGGTTGATGTTGATATTTTTGAAGCTTCTTTTGCTGCGGCGGATTTTTTTGCTTTCTTCTTGGATTTCTTGGACTTTTTGGGAGGGGTTTCTTTGGTGGTGGAAACTTCTTGGGGTGGAGATGTATGTTCATCCTCGCTGGAGTTATCTTTCTGCTCTTGTACTTCTTGCTCCTCTTCTGTTTCTCCGCTACTTTCGGTACTAGATGGCTCTGAAGTAGATTCTGGTTCTGATTCTGAAATTGGATCTTCGATGACTGTCTCTGGCTTCTCTTCGCTAGCATCACCATTTTCTTGTTCTACCTCTGTCTTGTCTCCCACTGAATCACCAGACATACTATCCCACGAATCCGTTGAATCTGCTCTCGAATAGTTATCATCATGGATGACAGTCTCAGAATCTTCCAACTCGGATTCCAGATCTTGAATCGCTTGCGAACTTGATTGTTCTTCCTCTACCGCCCCATTATTCATCTCCTCAGGTTCCATATCATCATCTGGATCCACCTCCTTAATGGTCTCCACAATAACGGGTATCTCTATCTCTGTTTTAGTATTATTTTCCGTCTCTCCATCCTCTCCCTCTTCCTCTGCGATTCGTGAATTACGTGCAGCCCTTAGTCTTTGAGTTATATCTCCATCTTCCTCATCAATCTCCTGAACTGTCGTGATTGCCGATCCCACTGAAGGCGATTGTCTAACATGTCTTCTAGTTGTATTTTGTCTTCCAAGCCCTAAGAAGTCTTCCTCAACCCCTACTGGTGTCTTCAAAATCGATGTAACCGCCGGTGGTTTATCCTCAACATATTCCAATCCCTCTGCTTCAGGTGGTAGCTTATAATTCTCTGGCGGCAATAGCTCATGCATATCACAAACCGTCTTGAATAAAACATAAAGACCTGTCTGACCCTCAACTTGCCAAAATACTCCCCGATGTTGAAACCACGCATGCGCAAATATTCGATGTAAGCGCCTAAAAATATTAATTAAATGTTTAACACCAGCCCCTCTGTCATCCATCGCATCACCAGCCGCCATACTCAAACGACTTGGAAATATCTTTTGACTAGTTACAATATTTGTAGCCCAGTCCAATGTATGACAGCAGTAATCAATCGCGCAACAACTTTTGGGTGATTCGTGTACGGCGCAAAGAAATTGCCATTCGGAAGCGCGCATTTCTGGACATGTATGTGCGGAACAAGGAGGATCGTCGAAGAGGAATCCAATTATTAGATCATTACATTTGTTGATTAAGAAACGACAGAGTTCGTACAGCCAAAGAGCTTGATCGAGTCCATTTGGTGGTGTAGCTATTTCGACAGCGGTTTCGCGGGTTATGGGGATGCTGTGGTCTTTAGAGGGAGGTTTAGTATGATAGTAATGGAGCGCCTTTAAATGTTCCTGTAGTTGAAATGCTGAGTCGAGCTGTATGATATTGAAAATAAGTTAGCAATGTCATCAAAATATAGATGCGACGTAGCCTTTGAGCTTCAAATTAGGAAATCAGGAGGTACCAACCTCACTCAAAGGTATGAGAGGTGGACCAGCAGCCATATCAGCAGCTTTTGTTCCAGGATGTATCCTTCGACTAGCATTCGTTTCTATAATACTTTGCTCAATCATTTGTTCTTGGTTGGAGGAGGCACTTCCAAGGGATGGTGATTTCGGACCAATCTGGATTTCTGTAGGAGGAGGTGGGCTGGGAAGCCGTGGAGAGCTTGGTGGGAGACTGGACATCATGATCAACCCCTCAAATTGACTTTGTAAATCTTGTACATATGCCTATAAACGATGCGCTCGAGGTTGCGACTTGAAAGAGTTGAGTTTGTTTACTTTTTAACGAACGATGAATTGAAAGTTGATGGGTGTGGATTAATATTACAGTATTACAGTAATACCGGTAGTAACGCGCCAATCTCTTCAGATCCGCGTTAACCAATCAAATCTTATGGTTTTTTAAATAGTGTCGGGAAGTCTAAATTGGGTGCAAGGACGCTGAACTTTCACAAGGCTGTAGAACATGTGAGGAAGAAGGGTTTTTTATATTTTGTGGGAAAAACAATTGAAATCAAAATCACAATCAAAGTCTTCCTCAAGTAGAGAGAGAGAGAGCAAGAGAAAGATATCAAAGAATAATTCATAACATTTTACTTCTTTGATATACATTTATCTGCACCTATACCTTACCAATACCTGGTACATATATATCCATCATGGACGTCGATGATGATATTCCCATGCTAGTCGATGTGGAGGGCAAAGAGGTTAATGCAGAAGAAAAAGAAGCAAAACCCATCAAAGTACCAATTACAATCGTCACAGGCAAGTTCTATATGTATATACCTAGATATCTGAATGGAATGATATAACTGACCATGAACTTCAAGGATATCTTGGTGCTGGAAAGACAACGTTGATGAATTATATCTTGAATGAACAACATGGGAAGAAAATCGCGGTGATATTAAATGGTATTCATTCTTCACATTATATATACTCTTCAGATCCTGTACCATACAATGCGACTGTTGACTAACTATTTCTGTAGAATTCGGTGATTGTAAGTTGGAAAACCATAGATCAAGTGATCTTCCCAGTTTATGAGTCAAGATATGAATGTATCATAACTTGGAGACTTTCCCCTCTGGCTTATGGTATTCTAACTAATATTTTCACTATCCAGCCGCTGATATTGAGAAATCTCTCACTGTCAATACTGGTAGTGAGCAAGTAGAGGAATGGCTCGATGTTGGTAATGGCTGTATCTGTTGTTCCGTAAAGTAAATCTCCATATTCTTCCTCCTTTTTCTCTCCCACCACACCCTCACCAACACACCCCCAGAGACTCCGGTGTCAACGCCATCGAAACTCTCATGGACCGCCGCGGCGCCTTTGACTACATCCTCCTCGAAACGACCGGGCTTGCCGACCCAGGCAACCTCGCCCCCCTCTTCTGGGTCGACGAGGGACTCGGCAGCACCATCAACCTCGACGGAATCGTCACCCTGGTCGACGCCAAAAACATTCTCAAATCACTCAACGAACCCATCCCCTCTGAAATCCCCTCGGAAACACCCAATCAGAACAAATCCCACGCCAGCGCCGATTCCAATTCCGATTCTAACGAGAAACACGACCATTCCGGTCCTCATCTCACAACCGCCCATCTCCAAATCTCTCACGCTGATGTCCTGATCCTCAACAAATCGGATCTGGTAACTCCGGAAGAATTGGAAATCGTCAAGGAGAGAATCACAGCGATAAACGGTTTGGCAAAATTACACATTACCGAATCCGGCGCAACTCCCCAATTAGAAGGCGTCTTGCTGGATTTACATGCATACGATAGAGTCGATTTCAATCTGGAGGAAGTAAAAGCAAAAGGACATAGTCATTTAGATCCCGTGAGTTTTGATTTCTACTTTCTTTCTTCCTTCCTTTCCCTTTCCTTCCTTTCCCTTTCCTTCCCTACCTCATCTATCTATCTCAACAATCCAAATCAAACTCTCTCCCAACTCAACTCAACTCAGCTCCTCCTCTCCCCTAGATATACAAAACAAACCCCAACACAACTAACCCCCAACCCCCACCCAGACAATCACCACCCTAACCCTCACCACGCCACCCCTCTCCCCCACCAGCCTCCCCCACCTCGACGCCTGGCTGCGAGCTCTCCTCTGGGACTCTCGCATTCCCTCTCCCTCCCCATCCTCCCCCACACACCCCTCCCTCTCCCCCGAAATCCACCGTCTGAAAGCCCGTCTCCCCCTCACAAACCACACCACCAAAATCATCCAAGCCGTGCGCGAAGTATTCGAAATCCTCGACGACGTCTCTCCCTCTCCCTCTCCCCAATCCACATCCAAATCCACATCCACAACCGAGACCCCACCCCCCCAAAACGAAATGCAATCCGACCGCAACAGCGAGGGAAAAATCGTCTTGATCGGAAGAAATATCAAAGAGATGGAAGATGTACTCCTCGAGAGTTTTTTGAACTGTGTGGTTGAGGAGAAGGGGTGTTAGATGGTAGATGGTGGATAACGGATGGTAGACGGTAGATGATAGTATCAATATCAATATCAATATCAATACAAATCAATATCAAAATCTATACATAAACCATAAATTTTACATGGAATTCAAGATCTATCCATCCATCCATCCATCCATCTCACAATTATATATACATATATACACACATACATACCTATCTATATACACAAATCAACCAACCCACTCACTCACCCACCTATCAACCCACCTATCAACCCAAATACCACTCACTCCATTCACACACAATTCTCTCATTACACAATTCTCTCATTACACTCTTCTGAATCTCATTGCACGCACGCATGCATACATGGCACATTAGTATCATCTCCATCATCTCCATTGACTGACTAGCTGGCTAGCTAGCTAGCTAGAAAAGTAAAATATCTTCTAATCTTATATATATATATAGTCAATTATCTAGTAGTCAATCCATGAATCGCTACCTACTCACACTCACACTCACACTCACACTCACACTCACACTCACACTCACACTCACACTCACACTCACACTCACACTCACACTCACACTCCTTCACTTCTTCTTCTTCCTCTCCATGTGCTTCTTTCTATCCTATCCTATCCTATCCTATCCTTATACATCATTCATTCAATCAATCATCATTCACAAGAAATCAAGACATATGTGTTCATCCAGCCACCTATCCGCTACACACAAACGAATAAACACATACAACTAAACCCCTCAAATCCAAATCACCAAAAACACATATCAAAGTATTCAAAAAATCTCATAAAAACAATATCATATCATGGTCATGTTCATATTCATGGTATAGCATAAAGCACCACTAAAGAAACTTTATCCTTTCTTCTCTTATCTTCCAAGTTTTTTCCTTGGCCTATCCCCCTTCCCCTATTTCTCTCTCCAATCTTCATTTTCCATCTTTATCTCCCACTTCCCCTATCCCTTCACACTAACCACTATCCCTCTCCATATTTATCCCACCTCCCCTTTTACCATAAACAGAAAAGAAAAATAAAGACGAATAGTCTTTCCTTCCATCCATCCATCCATTTCTCTCCCGCCCACCCAATCTATATTTGTATAGCAACACCCCACCCAATGAATTTATTCGTCCCTCCCACAATAAAAGAGGACAAACTACAACCCCAACGCCAGAAATGCTATGTACATGTATCTCATTCGTCGATTATGCTTTGCAATGCAGTGCTGAAAAGCCGCTCATCGAAAGACGAAAAAATCAAGTAAAAAACCTGTGCAAAAAAAAAAAATGCAAAATGAAAAACAAAGGCCATAACGTCAAAATCATGGCCAGTCCCCCAAAAAGCTTCTCGATGCTCCATCAAATGCATTCATTTCCGGGTAAGACTTCCCAATTCGATGTTCATTCGTACAGTATGTGATACTGCATTCTCCTGGTTTTGAAAAGGAAATCTCATTTTCGTCATCTCCAATTGATCCTTCTGCTGGGATATATTCAGGTCCAAAAGTAATATCGAGGGGAATCTATGCAATCGCTAAAAGACAACTGATCGTTTCAAAGCCTCTGCCAAGGCCCAAATACCTGCTCTCGAAGTAATAATACAACTGGTGCCTAAGATCGATGAAGTGGTGAGAGGTATTTTAAAGGGGGTTCGTCGTTGAGCCAATTGGCAATTATCTAGATACTACCTGTTAGATTTGCTAGCAGATCGTTCAGGTAAGTTGTACCGTTGTCCATTTGGAGATATTGAATCGAAATCGTAATTCTTAAGAGTTTGTTCATATTTTGAGCTCTTCATGAATTTTGGTACGGAGTCCTGTGATTGATTGTTAGAAAATAATCAATAATTGCACATACATAGTACTTACACTAGCCATCAACTTGAAGACAGATAATTGAGCCTCTTCAAATAACTTTGTGACTTCCTTCAAACTCTCAACCATAGCAGCATCTTGTCCAACAGCCTTGGTCATTCTAGTAGCCAATTGATTCCTGAGCATATGATCGATGTTAAGTTCGCAAGGTGAGCCTGGAGCTAAGAATGCGTTGTAAATACCATAGGCTGAGGCCATAGTTTCCTTGACGGAATCGAGACTTCCTCCTGATTTACCCCTGGTTGGGTCTACATTTCTCACGGCTGCTTTGCATGACTTCAAGAATTCCTCGACATCTAGATAGAAGGACAAGTTCTCCTCACAATGGGTATCGCGAAGGTTTTCGCGGAAGAGTAAACGAAGTGCGGCATCATTAAGAATTTTGTCCAACTTTTGAGTATTCGAATCTCGGGATACACCAGCTCTTACTGCTGCTGAGCTTCCTTCGCTCTCTGAAGTACGATCTCTGGAAGTCATATTGATCACATCCTTGCCTTTCTGTGATAATTGATAGTAGGCATACTTTGTAGGCTGGAATCGGAAATCCTTCTTATCATCTGAAGGAGGGAGCTGTTGCTGGTATTGCCTGTCGGGCTGAACACACCAGATCAGTTCTTGCTCCAAAAATAGCGACGCAACTTCTGTGGTTTCCCGTCTGTCCACCGTAGTACAACAATCCATCAACCAGTCACAGGCGGCCTTTCCCGTAAATGTTTGATAGACAGTTCTGGGTAGCAATCCAACTTTACGCTCTCCTGCCATTCTCACACCAGCAATTCCATCCTTGTACTCGCTCAAAGAATCCGAATCAGCTGATGTGGTGCTGGTCTTGATATTCGGTCCATTTTGACCAACAAACCTGCGGAAAATAACCTCAATTGTGCTTCGATCCGAGGAAAGCTTATCCGTAGCAGAATCTCTTTCTAGAATAACCAATTGCATTGTATTCCTTGGGGATGCGACAAGTTCTGCGACATGTCTTTGTTGGATTCCATTCTTCGAGCAAAATCTTTCCAAAACATGAATACCTTTTGGGGTCAACTGCCATATGGATCCCTTCATTGTGAAGTCCTTTGCTTGCTTGCCGTCCGCAGATTCGATAAATCGTGCATCTAGGAAACGTTGACATACTGATCGAGCCATTTCCCGCGCCATGGAAAATGTTGTTGTCGTGGTGGTGGTGACAATGCGTGAGGGGTCTTTTGGATCTGGCATACGATTCGATTGTGAGAATTTTAAAGAACCCAAATTATTGATAGCCTCTTCTGAAAGAAACGAATGTTCCACTCTAGTTAATCGTATGCGGTGCGCTGCCAGTGGTAAACTGACTACCAACGTTGCGAATAAATCTTTGAAATCCTTGTCCATAAGTCAGCATCAATCTTAGCCTCTTGTAAAAATAAAAATAAACACATCGTTGCCAATACATACTCTGGTGAATGGCCTGTCATCGCTCGTCATGCGCAACAAGCGCGACGATGTCTGATGCATCTTGCTTGAATTTGTCGTCCTGTGATTTGAGTGGATCAACGGTGGGGTATCTGCAGCAGTATTCGAGTACGCCTGCGAGGGAGGATTGGTACCAAGTAACGACTGACGACGACCCAGGAAATGGGAGGGAGGTGTATCCTCTACGATTGTGTTGGATGCAGTCGATGTCGAGTTTTCGCAGGGCGAGGAAGATAAATCGGTGTGATCTACGTTGCTTCCCAAAACTTCTGCCGACTTGGACCTGTTTTTAATACTATTCAAAGGAGTGTTGTGATCTGGATGTGAATCTAAAATATTGCCTGATGAAGGACGTGAACGTAAGGCGGGTTCAGCCAAACTTGCAATTGCGTTGCTAGTTTTGTCTCTTGCCAATACAGCTAAGGTGAACAAGCCACTTCGGTTTTGTCTTAATGAGCAAGTCGATTGACGATTTTGCTTATGAGAGGGAGTATTATTAGACGTGCGAGGTATCACTTCCTTTGAACTCGATTCGCGAGGTGTCAACGAAGATTTTGAATCAAAGGTTAGAGGTCGAACCGACAATTTTACTGAAGATAAGAAATTTGAGGAATCTCTCGTAAAACTTTGACTGGTTTCGCCTTCTCGAATGGATCTATCCGAAAGTGGTGGTAGTGAACTTGAGGCTGAGGTAGATGATGATGTGGTGGTGGTGGTAGTGGTGGTGGAAGTGGAAGTGGGTGTGGGTGTAGGAGTAGATGTGGTTGAGATATGTGTAGGATTGGATTTATGGGTAAGAGAGGACGGGACAATACGATCTTGAATATTACTTGTGTCAATCAAATTCGAAACCGAAACCGAGTTTGAGTTTGAGTTTGAATGAGATCCGGAAGGGAAAGAGGAATTGGGAGTTTTAGAGATGGTGGAGGTAGAGGTAGAGGGAGAGGTAGAGGTAGAGGTAGAGGTAGAGGTAGAGGTAGAGGCAGAGGTGGAAGTGGAAGTGGTATTTCTCGTGGTAGTGGTGGTAGTCGTAGTGGTGTGGGGTGAGGTAGAAGGCGAGAGAGCCATCTAAGGTAAGGTTTTTTTTCTCTCTCTAAATCCGCAGCTAATATAAAGATTTTATTAATAAAAAAAGTAAAAAGTAAAAATAAAAATAAAATATCCCATGAAGAAAATCTATAACAGCAAGTCTGTAATGTTTTTCCAAGGACGGAGGGAGGGAGCAAGGAAGGCATGAGAAGATAATTAATGGAGTACTTACTAGGATAAGGGAGGAACCTTGACACATCTGTCTTGAATTTGCGATTATCCACGCTTGCACTGTGTAGGTAGGTATTTTATTTATTTGGGCCTGGTCTGGTCTGGTCTCGTTTCTCTTCTTTCTCTCTCTCTCACAGACAGTCACTCACTCACTTACACACACTCTCTCTCTTTACTTTTTTTACTCTGTTCAAGGGATTGAAGTGGAGGAATCGGTAGAGGTGTAGGTTGTGTTTTGTTTGAGTGGGTTTTTGCTAGGTGTTAGGTGTTAGGTGCTGGGTGTTAGGTGCTAGGTGTTAGGTTCTAGGTGTTAGGTGCTAGGTGCTAGGTGCTAGGTAGCTGATGAGTGATGGGTGTGGGCGATGGGTGCTAGGTACTGGATGCTAGATGCTGGGTGCCGATAGATCAAAACTCGAGGTACGGATACAGACAGACAGACAGGTACACGCTGCGGATTAAGTTGTCCGTCCCCCAATGACTAGAGCTAGCGAAGAGTGAGGGTCTAAAAAAAGAGCCGGAGAGCTGGAGGGATAGCGAGCGCTGGAGATGGGGACCAGAGATTGGGACCCCCAGGGAAATGCAAGAGCATAGATACGTCGAGGTAGGTATTCGGTGAACAATTGCATCAATGTGAACCAAGTAAGGAAGAGAATCTCGGGACTAGTGTGAATGGAGATTAGAGTGACGGGTTTAAGATTGGATTGGAAGATTTAATTACTTGAATAAGAAAGCAAGCAAGATACCTGAGGGTTTAAAAAAAGGTTAAAAGAGGGACAGCCGATTCGAGCCTTTCGGAAGAGGTATAGATAGATACCTACCTACTAGTACCTACCTACCTAGTGACTAGATGGAAAGAGAGGGTCGGTCCGCAGAGGAAGTGAATTTTGCATCTAAGATGATTTTGTGCGTACGTGCATGCAATGGATGCGTGGGTGCCAGAAGAGGAAAGCAGGACTCAAGGAGACAAGACAAGTCAAGTCAAGTCAAGCTGGGCACATAGGAAAGGCTCGCTCGCTAACTGTGAAGAGAACTGATGAGGGAGTATCACTTCTTAATTGATTTGCTAAGCATTACGACCGTGATGAGTAAAATGCATCGATCAGTTCTGGATTGTGGGAACCCTAGCTGGGCACATCCCTCAGAAGTTAGAACATACTTACTCGACCTCTCGCGCCCGCAAACCCTGGATGGATTGGATGGAAGGGTCACATCTGCCAGCATTATTTATTTATGCAGCAAATGCAGCAGTGGCAGAGGCAGTGGCAGTGGCAGTAACGAAATCAAAAGGAAAAAAGAAAAGCGGGAAACCTCGTTCTAAGCACGAGGGTGACTGGGACCCACAAGTAGCGTGCGTCCGGCGTGTTTTTCTCGGTAGTGTAAAAGAAGCAGGGGGATTGATTGATTTGTTCTATGCCTAAACATGCTGTGTACATACACACCTTTTTTTATAAATGAAACATAATTAATTGGTTGAGAGAGGAAAGGCATGGAATCCAAAATCCAAATGGGATGTGTGATGCGTCACTAATCTCCATCCAGTATGAAATCATATGAGTGGAGCGGGCTTTTGACATCAAGAGTGGAAGTGTTCCTTGGACTTTTCGATGGGGTTGACTTTCTGCTTCTTTTTGCATCTGTATGTATTATGTACTATGTACTGTGTATGTATGTATGTACTTGCAATCATCAATTCATTGAAGAGGAGGGCGGGGCTTTCCAAATTACGATGCAGAGCAGGGCACATTGTATCTCGATCTAGTGAGAACAGGGAGCCCACATTCACAATAAGTATACAGTACGATAGTGTCATCTCCAATCCGACCGAGCGATATAAATTCCTACTCTCATTCTCACTCTCACTCTGACGCTCATCTCACTCTCACTCTCACTCTCACGCATCTAAATCCGAATCGCACTATTACCCACACCCGATATCACCTATCCCCGAGCCGATCTGATGATTACTCTGTACCTAGGTACAGAAAGGTAACAGAAATGGCTTGGGTCTTTTCCTTCACATGTACTTGACTGTACGCAGTAAGACGATTATGCCTTGTATGTCGTAGTGATACTAGGAGTACTAGTGATACTCCTGATACTACTGATACTAGTGATACTCTAAGAAAATTCAACATCCATCCTTATTAGCACCTTACCTAGGTACATGTCCATTGTCCACACACACACATACTATTTCATCAGACATCCGTGAAACGAGCCAATGAATCGCATGGCGGCAAAAGATGCTTTCATAAAGGTTGTCACAACTCGTGGGCCGTAAGCACACTAATCGTCTTTTAAGTTAATGCCAGGTGAATCTATCTTATTTTCTCGTTTTTTACTCGTGGCAGACAGGGATCTAGATTGTCATTCAGAGGATGGATGGGCGGATCCCTTGCTGGATGGATAAATCACAACCAATGATGCTGCTGCGTTGATGTAGCAGCTGTGGGCTCTTATATAATGCCATTATTACAGAGTACTACCACTACGACTCTACGAGTACCGGTAATAAGTAGTCCCGTCGCTTCCTCATCAATCATCATCTCGAACATAATTATCTAGATGAACATTTATTCTAGAACCACGACGTATGATATGCTCAATGCTCAATGCTCTTACTGCTTACTGCTTACTGCTTACCGGTACCTTACCATACTCCATTTTGGCCTTGTAATCGGTATGGATGGTACAAGCTTGAAGCAATCCATAAATCTGAGACTTCCATAATTCTTAGGGTTTCAATTGTTCAATTACCCATCAATACCAGTCAGCAGCTCTCCAGTCAGCAGCTCTCCACCCATCAAACAAACCCTCCCCCCAGGAGCCAGGACACATGGTTAAGAACGGTACAAACTACAGACCTGAGATAAGAAGATCTTCCAACTCTGTTGATCTACCCAATTTTAATCTTCTTCCTCTGCTTCTTGGGTTCTTCTTGACTTTCTGGATTTAGTAAGTGATATGTCTCTCCCTCTCTGCCACTGGCTTCTTCCGTGGAATCCAGGGAATACGAAATAAACTCCCCATGCTAAGTTTCGGTGTGAGAACCATTGCAGCAGTTGACAAGCTGGGTGGTGATGAAATATGTCTCTCTTTGACGATCCGGGTTCAGCCTGCGCGCGAAACGAGGATTGGCAACATGCCAAACATATGCGAAAATCGCACCATCAAATCACTATCGCTCTACCTTCCGGCAGTTGTTCTGAAACCACACAAACAATGCTATTTTAACAGGAACCACCATCGGCAATAGCCCTCACGACGCGCATTTTCCATTTTATTTGCACTTGTCAGAATGGTGTTGTGCATCTGTACTTGGTACTGTGTGTACCTTTAATTTACAAGACCAATCTCGTGGCCTTGGCACTGTCTCTTGACGGCTAGATAGCATGATCGAGTCCACCCTTGAAAAATGCCCACCGTGTAACTGGAGCAGTAGCAGGAGCAGTAGCAGTAGCAGTAGCAGTAGCAGCGAAATGTTATCAGTAAGCCCATATTGCACTTCGGTGAACATGTCTGTGTGTGTAAGATTGTGCTCACAGTACCAAGCACGATGATGCGAATATCCGAAAGCCACGCTTCTCCAACGTACATGGAATCCAACAACGTGCCTTGCCGTGCACACGTTGGTTGGATCGAAAAAGAAGGTAATGTAAAATTTCTTCTTCCATTCGAGGCCGCTTTGCAGGTCGCGGTCGCGTGCACGAAAACTTACTCAGACCGCCACCAAATCTCCTCCCCCCTCTCTCCTCTCTCCTCTCTCATCCCGATATGGGGAATGCGTAAAGACAATAATGTATAGTATGTACCTAACCTGATCGAAATGCGATACTCTTGCGCTAATAGGACGGGAGCAATGCAAGCTCTGTCAACGGTCTGCATGGCTGAATATGTCAGCAAGGCGCGCGGGTTCATACGGTGGTAGATGCGCCTTCGCACTCAACCGCAAATCACCATCATCATAGTATCATTATTGTCTACAGTATAGTGTTTCTACCCAGGTAGGCCCAATTATAAACAAAGGTGTGAAATGAATGGTTGTCACGAGACGACCCTCGCTCTTCGGTATATTAAAGAAGAAGAAAAGGGTTTGTTGAAACTGTTGAATGCTCTGTACTCCACACAGACAGGCCCCTCAATTTCCATCATGGTTCTAGAAACCCCGGGTAGGGCAATGGAAATTATGGAATCAATACGGCATGAATGTGTTTGGCGCTTCATTTCCATTTGTCACCGCCCGATGAACTGGGAAGGATTTTGGGAGCCATGTGGAAATATTCTGATGTCTGATTATCCCTGTCCTTCAACGACCAGCGTTTCGAGAGGCGGTGAAGTATAAGAAAATTTGGGGCTATTGAGAAAGCGGCAAAGTGCGACGATCATCCAGTCATCGGCCTTTTGCTCGCAATTAAGAAAAGATGCGTGGGTGGGCGGTAAGGTTAGATATGGATATTAATATGGATATCAACTTGTCAAGTGATTTTATCGTGTTTTAGTATCAATAGTTGGGAATTTTGAACAGATGATATGCACCACATCACCGCCAAATTGAAGACACATTCACAGTCTAGAAGGTAGGCCGAAATTAGCTTGGCAACATGTGCTTGTGGAGTTAAACCAGGGAGGGAAAAAAAAGAAAATGGGATGAAGACATATTGAATTCGTAGTCCTGGTCGCATTGGGTTGTCAGGTTGCTTGTCAAGTTGTCAGTGAATCCTTCCTGGCCTTGGGAAGAGGAAGGGCTTTGGGTATGCAAGACTAGAGGTACCCAGTATGCCAACGGCATTGAGAGGTCCCCTGGTTCATACAACTGTACGAAATAATCTCTCCTTTTATCCTTCTCCGATCTCGTACTATGGAGGAGGCACTCCGTCGCGCGGGCTAACATCCAATACGCATAAAGGAATGTTGCACAGACTCCAGCTCCGTTTACTATCAGAGCCCGCCCGCCCGTCCTAACTCTTCTTGCCTTCTCGCATATCCTGTAGCAGCATTTTGATGCGCATAATTTATCTTCTTGCTGTGTTCGTGGGTTCGTGGATTCGTTTTCAAACTAGTCAGGGGAGCGAAAGAGGAGAATACCCACACTCTCTGTAGGGTCCAGTTGAGTCGATTCATGAAATTGTGACACAAGAAGAAGAAAGAAGTTGGGTCGAGGATTGTCGCGAAGAGAAATTGGAAACAATTGTTGGTTGATATGGATTTGTAAAATATCAAAAGGAAAAACGCCTTGAACGGGCATCAATAGTGGACTCCCACGTTTTCTTGCCACGTTTTTGCTGGGATGTCCCGATGTTTAGTGTGTTTGTGATATCATATAGCCAGTGGAGCCAATCATTCATGTGGTGCCGCTTGAAGGGTCTGTCCAGTGTCGACGAACCTTATCCACTGATGGCTGGATACTTCCTGAAAAGCAATCCACTAAAGTATAAATATCCTTGGTCAAGCCCTTGGAAGTGCACAAATCTATTATATCGGCGGATGTGGCGAGTGCATGGAGAAAATACAGTCACATTCCTATTTGTAAGAATCCATGGATAGTAGATACCAGCCAGGTAAGGAGGGCGCGAGAGGGAGGGAATATTGTTGAGAGGAACCATAATTTTAGAGCACGCTAGTTATTAGTCAGTCTGTTTTGTCTGTATCTTGAATTTGGAGCATTCGCTGCGAGGAGGATTGAACGAATAAATGAATCAATTGTTCACAGGTTTCGATAGTTAAAATGCCATGATCACTTGAAGTTTTGATATTTTGAAATCGTCATGTGCTGGATGAAAAGTCGTTCATTCCTTCGTCCTGTATGAAATCAGTCAATCGTACTGGCCGAAACTGATCAAATCTCTAAACCACGAGGAAATGTCTCACTCAGCCTTGTGCTTTCTTTTTATGGCAAAAGAAAGACACAGGCACATTTCCATCGGATTTTAAACCGACCTCTCATTTCGATATTGCTTTTGATTGTGATACAAATATGTTAAACTCTAATCAGCTAATGTATTGTGTATTAGACGAAACACAGATGGGTTTGAATATTACAACACTCTTCCAATCATGTCTCACTCAACTTTTTCATTATCATCTATCGAAGCAGGTCGTGTCTCCTACTTTCATACATACCATATCCGGTGTCAATTTCTGGCAATTCGCATACCAAATGGATGTAGCGAACAATTCACGCACAGCTTACCATACTTGTCCATACTGTACATACCTACCTACGGACGGATATTTGCACAATCGGCCCCCAAACATCTCACATCAATTTCTGCACCCTGTGCACAACCAACTTACTTACGTGCACAACAGTATTGCATGTTATGCATAAAGAAACGTGCATCTCTGTACTTGATTCTGTACTCTCTGCATATTACGCACGCAGTCAGACAGGCAATTGGTTCACGTAACATGAAAGGGAAAGTTGGGTGATTTAGCCGTTTGTCTGTCGTGTTACCGAGAGATGAAACCTCTCGAAGCCGAAGATACCGAGGATCTTTGTGATGAGCCGGTGATGAATGTGGGTGGTGAAGTCATCGTTTTGGGGTTGAGAGGTTGCAAATTCCATTGCCGAACTCGTGTTCTTTACTCTATGTGTACTCTAGTACTCTATACAAGTGTCCAAAGGGGGTGGAGGGGGGCTACTTAGTGAGGGATTTGTGAAAGCAATTGGGAAAGTTACCTAAGATGACTGACTACTTTCCACAGTGTCACCTCAATCTATTTGGTATGATCCTGTTGACCATTCAGATCTTGATGATTGATATTTGATAGTAAATTAGGAACTGTATGGTATGATGAGTTTGTTCCCACTGGAGCAAATCTCTGCGCACCGATTACTCGCATTGTAACCTACAACCGAATTCTTACCTCGTACTACGCTTCTATCCAGTCACCTTTCGGTACACTACCTCGATGAAGTTTCAGCAAAAGCATAGGATGTCGGTACCCAATAATTGGAAATTGGTACTCTGTCTAGAACGAACCAGGTGTACGCTTTTGGCCGACAGGTACCCCAGTACTTTCCCCAGCATTACCTTCTATTTTACTTCAAAGTTTTACCCCAAAATGCACAATAATCCCAGGATCCATATTCTTCCATCAGACTTCTAGAAAGCAGCAAACAATCTTACGAAAATGGGAATTTCTCCCGACCAATTATCAAACTATATTGGTCAAGGATTTTTAACCATATCTATGGAGATTAGAGATTACGCCGCATGAACAGATCGCCAAGTTATGACACCCCTTTTATCATTTTTGCGTTGGCAGCGTATTCATAATACATATCATATATCGGTAGGAAGATGCTTGCGAATGTCCAAAAGAGTTGTAGGGGGTGGTGAGTGTCTTTGATAGATGATAGATCAAGTGATCAACCATCAGAAATTCATCATATACGACACATACGATAGTGACCGATGAAGTGGATTATAATTGTGGATTGTGGAACTTCTGATAGAACACCAGATTCTGTAGCCTTGTCAATCCAATCTCCTCTGAAGTTTTATATTACCTGAGAATCGGTATACACGAGACATACGGAGTAGATTGCATCACAATCACCACATTTTTCTCAGAATTCGACAACACCACCCTGTCGTCAATAATTTCCGATGCGGATACAAGCTGTCTGGTTTCATTTTTTTCTGCCCTCTTCTCACGGTCTCACCTTGGACAGAGTCTGGAGTTTGTACTGTGTGCAGTGGGCAGTGTTTCTTTCTTGAAAGGATTTCCAATTTAAATTAGCAGATAGGTTTCAAAGTCGTAAGATTTTCTAGAAAGATTCTAGAAAACTTCTAGAAGGATTCTAGAAACATGGATGGAACATTTCTTTTGAATCCTTGCTTCCTTGCTTATTTTCTTATTACAGTGTACTTTTTTGGTTTGTAATCAAAACCCCATCAAATCAAATTTTACAATCATCGGAGAATAATAATCCTCCTACCTAGTAAGTATGTATCTCATTATCTCATTAACTCATTAATCCTAAACTTCTTTGAACAGGCATTCAATATTCTACGTGTCTTCCATGATCTATCTCTGCCTAGGATGCGGTTTCATCTGAATCAAAAATTTGGTTCAAAAGGAAAAATGTTGTCAGGTTGGCTGAAGCTTCGTCCCCAAAAATGCCCCAAAAATACTTTTCGGTTTCGTCACCGTTCAAAATCCTAGCAAGGCGACAACGCCATCGGCAGATGTGTGGGATTTCTCGTTCTAGGTGTCAGTCTATACCGACGGTAATACCCGAACATCAGGCGATACGATGGGTACAGACCACGACTTAGTCTCAACTCAAATATGGATGTTTTGAGTCCTCATACAGTCATCTCACCCAAGCGATGTTGAGGGAGGGACACTTAATCGTATATGGATTCCTAATACACATACACTAGTACAGGACGCAGAAAAAGGAAACCCATCTCATTTCCCCTTTCTCAATCGAGTCAAACTCGGGGCTCCTGGATGAGGAGAGGAAGATACTTTGATTTATCCATCCATTCTGGATGTCCATTCCTACTTACTACCCCCACCACATCGTTCCATTCACAAGATACCATATCAATCGGACTATGAACATTCATATGTATCAAAATTTCTCCCAAATAAATATTCCTACACTACGCTCACTCTACTTCCTGAAACAGATTCCCGGATCGCTGTATTTGCATGGCAAATTGTAAGTACCATGCATCCATCTTTTTTGCCACCCTTTCCATGGGCATGGATTGTATCTACAGTCCATTTGTACGCGCCTACCTCGTGGCCTTTTATCCGAGTATCAGGCAGAATACATGTATGTAGTTTTCACATGCATGTAGTACACACAACACATGGGGCAATATTCGGCATATCATATATATATATCTATATATTATTACTTAGTACCTAGTAGGTAGGTGAGCTTCGGAGGTAGAGAACTCGAGATCCCAAATAGAACCATAGAGTAAAAGTAGTTGGTTGGTTGTATTTTAATTCTTCGTCGCTATACCAATCATCATTCTAATTCCTGAATGTGAATAAAATAGATGGTATATTGGATTCGGAGCGTTGTAATTCTGTCTTCCTCTCTTTCATATTGCACTTCTGACTGGATATTGGTTTGCTTGTGTGATTGGATTTCATGTCGTTTGTGGAATGGGTGTGTTTCTTCAATGTCCTATTTTTTCTCGTCCTGCTTGCTGGAGGGGTGAGGTGTTGAAGTGTATCTGGGTATGTAGCTATGCATATACGTAGGTATATATCTACACATGTATCTACGCATGTAGCTATGTATATATACATAACACTGCAACCCAAAGTATTGAATCGCAACGCCACGCCACGCAACGCAATGCAACATCAGTGATATCCATGATACACCGAGGACCACTACACCCCGAACCACATATCGAACATACGAACAGGAGGTAAATGGTTATCTACTAGTTACATAGTGAGGAGATTGATGATGATAGGAGAGAGGAGATCGATCTCAGATTATGTTTTTCATTATATTTTTCATTATGCTATATCAAATCATTTCATATCATTTCATATCATATCAGCGATTCTCAAGTGAATATCTCATATGCATGTATGAGTATTGCGTTGGTAGGTATTCGTTTCTGGCGCGATGAATGCGCACTTCGTTGGCTTGGTTTTATATATGTAGACAGGTAGACGGGTAGACAGGTAGGTAATGTCTAGCTCTACGAATTGTGATTAGTGTAGATGGGATGGATGCGTGTAAGTATCTGTCTAGACAGTTGGGTATTGGTTGGTATTTGTTTGATGGTCTGTCTACTGGAGTATACCGGGGATTGTGTTTAATTTTCTCGAGGGAGGTAGGTAGGTAGGTAGGTAGGTAGGTTGGTAGGTGGGTACTGGATATATTTACAGATATGTGTATCTTGCTCTCTATATCATTATATCATCACACTATATCACATCACATCATCTCATCGCGACTAAATAATTAAACAAGCAAATAGTCAAATAGCTACATAGAGTAGGCTAACTGCATATCTAGTACATACCCGTCGCATAGCATAGCGTGGTCAACAAAATAAAAGATTATATGATATTCACTCTATCCTATCTCATCTTATTCCATTCCATCCCATTTCGCCAGCGACTTTGTCGGGTAGTCTAGATAGACTCTAAATAAGCAGGCAGGCAGGCAAGCGAGCGAGTAGCTAAGTCAATAGTCATTTACTGAGTGACCTGTTATCTATCTACTGACTTGCTTGCTTACTTACTTACTTATTTGCTTACCCCTCACTCTCATTACATCACATTACAATATATTACAATATATTACAATACAATACATTACATGACAATACACTACAGTCAGCAAACTCTACGCTTCTCATCTCATCTCATCTCATCTCCGAGCCGGAGGCCCGGATCGGAAAATTGTTGTTTATGCTTATTTATTTTGACGACTGGTTGTTTATTTACTTATCTACCTACTGACTGATGTACTTTCTTTCTTTCTTATGATTACTAGAATGTTGTTGGAGGTGTGCGTGATCTTTGATTTTTGCTCTTTGGTTTTTGAATTTCAATAGTGGGATTCGGGGTTTGGGATTCGGGGTTTGGGAATTGGGAATTGGGAACTGGGAACTGGGAATTCGGGATTGGGAGGTTCGGGGTTTGGAGGCTGCTAGGAAGTGTAGAGTGTACACGAATGCCGAATCTCATAATCAATTCATAAGCAGCGATTTCGGTAGTTGTAGTGTAGTGTAGTGTAGTACGGTGTGGTGTGATGTGGGTAAGATAGGGTGAGATTGTGAAATTTGGTTATGTGAGTTTGAGGCGGATGGATGAGAGATTGATGAGATTGATGAGATTTGATGAGATTTGATTTTTAGAGAAACGCGTAGTCACTGATGTGGCTTGTTGTGATATGTATATGCATATGTATATGTGTATGCGGATGTGTGTGTGTATTTGTGCTGATAGTCAGATTGAGGGTTACTTGCAGGTGCGTTCTGTTCTTTTGGGGAGTCCGCTGAGTGGTGGGTGGGAGGCGGAAAGGAGGCGGAAGTACTGCGATTGGAAGGGCGGTTTGGTGAGGAGGTGGGTGGGTGGGTGAAGGGGAGGAGATGCTGATGTGATGTGATGTGATGTGATGTTGTGTATTATAAGAACAGAGGATTACTAATATTACAAGAGTGGGAATATTAGAATCTAGATGAGGATGATGATGAGCTTATGTGTATTGTATGCATATGTACGACATACCGAATGAATACATACTATAATCTTACCTACCTAGTACCTACAAGGGTGCGCGGAGATAGTGTGGAGGAGGTAGCATATAGGATATAGGACATAGGACATAGGAAATGGGATATGAGCACTCGGTGATTACATCAACACTCGTGAAGGTAGCCCACCGCAGAAGAGAAAATGTCAAGAGGATTTATGGAAATCTCAAGTCATCATGACTTCGTTTCGTGATGAGTTGTGCGGCATGGGAAGAGAAGAGAAGAGAAGAGATTTGTCATAAGTATAGATGAGAGTGTTTTATTTTCTTTTCTTTTTGATCTCTTGCTTGGATATGTTGCGATGGGGGTTTTTTGTATCTATATACCCATGTATAGCGTTTTTCTTACGTGCGCGTATTTAAATTTCAGTATTTTGCGCTGGTATGATGCATTTGAGCTGAGTTTTATGCTAGAGTTTCCTTGATGGGGGGTTGAGATGGGTTTTGGGGGTGTTTGATGGTGGATTCCTGTCTCATGTATATGGATTGAGATGAACTATCAGATACAGCTTCCCCGAGGTTGCTGTAGATGTGTGGTTTGGATATGTTGGATGATATTTTATCTCAAGTTTCACATGATTATGTTTTTGTAGCAAGATTCAAATAAATGCGGTAGAGGGATGATGGATGATTTCTTAGTTCTAGGCATGAAGTCTAAAATAATGAGAGAATAATTGTCTATCATTGTGGCGTGGGAATGTACAACACGTAGAAGTTTCTTCTGGGAAACTCACAACGAAGAAGTCGGCATGTATCTTTCGCTGAGGTTGATCTCAATATATCTGTGTCCTCGTAAGCTTGTTCGTATCTTAATGGCAACTCAGGGAGTCAACCCAGTGGTCTCCCAAGCGCTCAGCTGCAAAGAGATAGTCATACAAAAAGAGTTTAATGTACATTTTTGAAATATCATAAGTGATCTCAATATCGTATCTTTCATATTACTCGTCAGCTCATTTCAATATGCTATGTACGAACATTGCTTCGGTCCCGACGTGACGAGCCAGCCAACTGCAAAAAATCACCTCAAGAAAGTGGCGCACATACTTGTCGTCGCGACATCGACGAACATGAAACCACATACCAAGAGATCAAGGTAGGCTGGAATGTGTATCATACGAGATACACATTCCTGTCCTCAAACGCCGCGATCCAAGACGAATCTAAGACTGTGCTTTTACATTCCAAGGCTATAAATATCGGTAAACAAGCTTCATGGCGTAGAATGAAGAGAATCATGATAGGATATTGGATACTCGGGGATATTCTTCTATAATTTACTACATACGAAGAGCTGGAAAGCTGTGAGTTGACCCGTCAACACATAAGAAGACATGATTTCCCAAGACTTCCTTAGCTATTTTCCTGTTGTTCGTTCAACCAGCTCTCTTTGCAATATTAATTTAAGGCAGTCTACTCTGCCCGGTTCATCCAAGCTTTCAGTCTCTTGATCTCTTCTGGTCATCAAACTCCCAGACTTCAAGTCAAAAGAGTAAATTTTTATTAACACACTTCTTTACGCCAAACCCAAAATGCATCAACCCACCCTCCTCACGCTCGCAGTCCTTCTTCTGCCTTTTTCTACACTCATCACCGGTCTCGATGCCGAGTCTCAAGCCGGCAGTGGTAGCGGTAGCGGTAGTGGCAGTGAAACCTCCAGCGGAACCTCCAACGGAAATCTCAATCCCAACGGCAACGCGAACCAAAACCAAAACCAGAATTACAACACTAACGAAAACGAGAATTACAATTCCAACACCAATATCAACAACAATTACAACATCAACTATAACGATAATGATAATTACAATATTGATGTGAATGACGATGACGATGATGATAAAAAAGACGGGGTGGTTTACACGACGGAAATTGTCACGGCGCTGACGACTTATTGTCCTAAGGCGACGAAGTTTGAGCAGAATGGGATTGTGTATACGATTACTGAGGCTTCGACACTTACTATTACAGATTGGTTTGTTTATCTTTCCTTTCTCTACTTTCCTTTCCTTTCTTTCTTTTCCATCCTCTCTCCCCTTTTTGCGAAGCGAGCGAGCGAGCCAGACCCATAAAACTCAAAACATGAATCACAACTAAAACCAAAACTAATATTTCTATCCCCCCACACAGCCCCTGCACACAAACCCGCGCTCTCCCCGGAATAGCCCTCACACCCGCCATTCTCCCCCAATCACCGCTCGCAACCATTACCCCCACTTCCGCCTCTCTCGCCGCTCTCACAACCCTCTCTTCTCCCCCCGCTGCAGGCATTCTTCCCCTCTATCCCCTCTCCTCCCTCCCCGCATCCATTCTCCCTCAATCTCTCCCCCCGGTCGGCAATGCCGATATTCTCGCTGCTTCTGTTCTCCCCTCTGTGATTCCCGCTGCGACTAATCCAGCTACAATTGATGAATCATCAACACCTTTGAATAACGCAGTAGAATCGGCGTTTGGAGCGACCCCGAGTGAAATTGGGGATGAGACGGGGGATGAGGGTGGGCCGATGCAGTTTTTGGAGGCGGCGGGGAGGAGCGCGAGGGAAGTGGGGATTGGTGGATTGATTGGAGGATTGGGGGTGGTGGGATTGTTGGTTTTGTAGGGTTGGTGGACGTTTTCCTCTCGGAAGAGTTAGGGGATTTTTCTGAGAGAGCTGAAGGGGATTGGGAAAGGGGGGGGGG
>PQXL01000285.1:23940-50537 GCA_004916875.1 Botrytis galanthina
GGGGGGGAGGGGCTGGTTATTATAGGATGGCATGGGATGAGATGAGATATTTTTCGAGCTGATTTTATTTTGGAACGCTGAAATGGTAATGTAGTTGGCTCCTTCTGAGATTTTCACACGCTGCTTAGGGAATATGGACCTGGGACTAGGAAAACCCTATGGTGATAAAGTAAGGAATTTATAGTGTCAGTTTGTATCCGATCTTGACTTGGGCATTTAGATAGAAATTGAAGAAATGAAAGTTCACCTGCCTGAATGGGACCTTGTCTAAACGTTTGGCTTCTCCATTGGAAGAGTTTCGTTCCTGTGAGTAAGAGAGAGAATTATGATCATTATCATCCACGATGACTGGATCTAGACAGAGGGGTTGGCATGATCGCTCGGTCTTGTAGGAAAGCTGTGGACGAGATGGTGTGTGATGAATTGTGAGGTAAAGTTCAGAAGAGAGTGGGATAGGATTTGGATCTTTATGTGTAGATTTGGAGACAATGTTTTGTTTTCATAGAGGGTAGTATGGGAAGTAAACAAGATGATGAGCTTACGCAGATTGAAGAATGATTTAGTAAGGATGAAATCATATACTGTGAATTTTGATTTGAGGATCAAATAAATTGTATTGATCTGGTAATGAGATGATAATGAGCCAAAATTGTGGGGAAAAAATCGAATATTGTAATCTGCGGTTTGAGGTGGTCTCGATGAGAGTATTTACAGTTCAAATTATTTGGTTCAAGTATGATTTGTGATCGTCTAGTCTTCACGAGAACACAATGTTCAAATTGTCCTAAAGTTTTCGTTCCATGAAGGTGAGATAATATACAATTAAAGAACGTACGACAATATCATGATAAAAGTATCAAACCATCATAAGAGATCAAAGTAACAAAAAAATGTGTTCAAAATTCCAACTCCAAATGTGCCCATATAAAATACATGCATCAACACCTTCGTGTTTGATGATGTTGCTCCAGCGTCCTTCCTCAAATATTCAATCTCGTCCCAGCTTGAAACAATTGGTATAATATAAAACATCGCTTCTTGATTCGAAATTCGCATGTCGGCCGTGAAATTCGTAGGTTCGTGTCGAAAGCAATCGTCCACATCTCACGACCACTATTTCTCATCTTCCATCTCCGCCTCTACTTTCTTCATCTCCCCTTCTTCCTTCTTCACATCTCCCTCTGCCGCTTTCTCATCTGCTTCCCCCACTTCTTCTTCTTCTCCCCCAATCTTCGGTAACTTAAACCAAGGTCCATGAGCCGCCCCTGCCCCGACACCCGCCAACAATCCCAACCCCGTAGTCGGCACACTCACCACACCTCCCACCACCGATCCCACCACGGTCCCCAACCCCATTCCCACACCCGCACCTATCCCCGCACCGCCCGCACCTCCCTGCCACACTCCACTCTGCAACCTCTGAGCAATCTTCAACTCCGAATTCGCCCTCTTCTCCAATTTCTGGGCTTCTTCTAGAAGTTTTGCCTTTGCTTCTTGGGCATCTTCGGAATCGGGAAGCGATGAAGCTTCTTCGCGATTTGCAGATGCTTTTTCGGTGGCTTCTTGAGCTGCCTTTATCTTTTCGTTGATCTGGGAAAGGACTTTTTCTTGGGTGCTGGGATTCCCATCAGCATCCTTAGGGGGAGATTGTACTTTGTCCGTCATGCTGGATTTGAGTGCTTGAAACATGTCTTTTTTTTTCAAGTGTAGGTTAGCTTTGATGGACTATATAGTAAGTTGTTAAAAGCGGACCGTTCCTTAGATAGTATTGTTTTAGTGTTATTTGAAAGTAAAATAAGTGACGAAAGTCAACTTGATGATAGAGTTTAAGCAGGATATAAATGTGTGGGGTAGTCAGTATGTGCTATGACGTCGTTTGATGGACAGTGGTGGGGCTGAAAGTGTAGCCCTATAATTAATAGGCCTTAGAGCCTACCTGATTAGGCCTTTAGCTAAGCTCATGAAAATATGTGAAATTATACCATCGACTCACCAGTAATGAATGGGCCAGAAGTACCTGGGGGTATGCTCAACAATAATAGAAATTCATATTAAGCTATTAAAGACAACTATAAGTAACCGCATATTGCTTACAACAACGCTCAACTCCGTAGCACCACCGAAAATAATGACCAACTGGACTCCACATGAGATTTCTTCTCCGTTACTCTAGAGGATCCCGACCACCTCTAGCTTCCATCTCTGCATCATAAGTGTCATCTTCCTCCAATTCAAAAGGCCCAGGTTGAGTGATTGGCAGGAATGGTACTCCCATCTTCTCATACATTTGCAATCTTGCTGCTGTCTTTGGTCTTGTCTTGTTGATACTAAAGACCTTGATTCGGTGACAGGAAGAAGTGACGTGAAGATCCCAATTCCTGATAGATATTAGCTAACTTTACAAGTGGAAAAGAGAGAGGAAACTTACCAAGTAGATCTCACAAATGTAGGTTGTGTATTCATTGAATTATCCCAACATCTAACCACCAACTCCAACCATCCTTCCGCATCGACTGGAAGATCGATCTCCCATAATCTCCAGGCATGGTAATACTTTTCGCTCAAGTTCTCATAAGGTACCTCGTACCAAATATTCCCTCCATCCCCACTAACCTCTACCCTCACCGGCCAATGTCCTCCCCCACTGTATGCCCATCCCCTCATTTTTATTGTCCCCTCATGTATTATCTGATCCATATCCACTGGGCTCATGATGGCTGAACTCACCGGCATATCTTGAATACTAAACCCAGAACTATAAGCTGCATTATGTTTTCCAACTTGAGAATTGTAATACAAGTATTCTTTCTTCTGCACTGGACCAAGAGATTCATGGGGTAGAACGTTAATCCTGGTAAGCCATTTACACGAGCGAGCGCCAATATAGCCAAATACCACAGCACGTAATGGAAAGCCATGGATCTTAGGGAGTGGCTCCCCATTCATTTCCCAGGCCAGCAGCACCTCATTGATTTTCACCTTGCGCCAGGGAACGGATACAGCGTAGTTGTATACTTCTCCCTTTTTGAAGTAGGTATCTGCGCCGAGAAATTCAAGATGATAAGTCCCTGACGGGTCTTTGAGACCACCGCAGTATTTGATCACTTTCTTGAGGGATACACCGGTCCATCGTGCGGTTCCAATAGCTCCTTCTCCCCACTTTGCTTATGTCAGTATGGCTTTATACAAGAGAGAGAGTTGTTACGTACGGGTGCATTGATAAGTTCATCTCCGTCACCAGGATACTGATTGATTTGCTCAATTCTTCTGGTCCCTGAACATTGAATCGTGACCACGTTACTCTGTCTCGGGAAGATGGTTATATCCTTCAGATCTTTCAAGGTAATACGTTTTGGGTTATTCACCAATCCAGCAACATCGAAAAAGTAGGAATCTTCGTCAATCTCAGGAATTCCACCATGATTCCGGACGAAATGATCATCATTAGAAGTTATGGCCGATTCAACGAGTCGATTCTGTTCAACTTTGTTATTCTTGCTGTCTCCAGATTCAAAGAAGTAGGTGAGTATACTCGAGGGGGTTCTCCGTTGTATGGAAATTGTAAAACATGGATCATATCCGGAGACTTTTCCTTCTCAACAAACAGCCAACTCTCTGCTGGCATATCTTTCGTCTTTTTGCCCAATGCATAATGATACTGTTTCCATCTTACACCTTCTAGTACTGGATTGGTTTTTGGTAAGGGAACTAATTGAAATTCGGGTGCCTGAACCACAAGTCGATCAGCATTTGAGTCTCGGTTTGAACTTGGACTGCATTCATACCGAAGGAAACTTATATTTCTTCATGAATTCTTTCACTTTCTGCTTTCGCTCAGGATATTTTTCCCATTCGATATATCCGTGCCAACCATCTAACTCTTCCTCCAATTCCAATTCATTTGGATCTGGCAATTCATCACTGGAACGTATCTCAAGATCTGGATGCAGTATACTTGGATGTCTAGCATCACTTCTACCGGTTGGACCATTCATGCTATTTGCATGATGGATGTTCGATCCAGATTCTGGCATTGCGTTCAAAAACTCTCAAAAATCAATTGAATATCTCGCACTCAATATCTTACTTTGAAAACATGAATGGGAATTTGGGGAGGGAGGTGATAAGAAAGTACGGATAATAAAGTATTTACCCCTCTTCGCCCAGGCCATTATGCAACCAGAAGATTATGCACGAACTATGCATTGTAATCAAAAACACTAGGATGAATGTCACTTGGTTACATCACAAATAGAACTGGACGAGCCATAGGGAGGGAAATTTTGCGACGTCATGACTTGATAATGAACCAAATAAAGAAATTTAAATGGAGACAATGCCGAGACCTGCCGGTATGTCCGAAAACGATGGGGTTTGATCGGAATTTGTCTGAATACAATTGGCTGATAGGCTGGCAAATTAAACGAGTAAAGAATGAAAAAATGCAAATGATGAATTTGTCGATAATGAAGTGGTTTGATTCTCAAATGGCGATAATTGATCGATCAGCATTAGAGATTGATACAAGCTTTTAAATACCGAATTAAAAGCTGCAAACTCGGTAAGTAACGGGTCTAGACTTTCGCAATTGATAGTCAGAATGATTAATATACCTTGCATCCTCTAAAATGTATACCTGTTTCTCAAGATTTCAAGCCTTCCAGATTTCCAATTCAAAACCAAGTATACACCTTGATAAGATGATAAATAAATTATTTCTGCTGGATCGTAAGCGAAATCGGTCCCTAACTAGTCAGTACGACACCCCAAAATGTTTTCACTCAACTTCTCCCACCGTGTCGACGTATTTGATTCCCCTCTCCTGTCCTCTCTGTAAACGTTTCAGGCCCTCTCCAACTCCAGTTAAGCCTCCATCAATTACCTCAAGAGGGTTTCCAGTGAGTCTGCCGTCTACCAACATCTGAGACATGTATTTAAAGAACGCAGCCACCCACTCTGGATCACCCTTCACAAACTCTTTATCAGATGGTTGTTTGACCATGCCCACTTTCTAGGCTCCTGTATGCGCTGTGCCTACCATAGTATATACCGCTTCAATTCCCGTCTGAATTGATTCTTCGTCGTACTTATTAGAGCCTGTGTTGACTGATAGGTAAGATGGCGATTGCGACGAAAATTATGGAGCTAACATATGAGAGATCGGGGTCCATGTGCCATTTAAACTGATGGCATCAAGAGCATGATGACACTCCAAGCTCCCTAAGACCACTTTAATGGCTTTGATCATTTGTTCAGTGCCCAAGCAATAATCGATTATCTCGTCACTAGAAGATGGATCAAGAAGGGAATGCAAGTGCCAGGAAATGCCTCCAGCGATAGCAATAATTGGGTGAATGTTCGAGGTGGGAGCTAATTTGATTGAAAATGTACCAAGAGAAGAAGATGCACCATAGATGATGAGCAGAAGGGGCACACTATCAGCCCTTGGTGACCATGAAGGCGGCGAATGCTGGCGGCAAAACAGAGAAAGTGCCGCCGTCGTGGTAACTACCGGAATGGTCACGGCTTCTAAGAAAGAATCAAAGACTGACATCAGTCGTCGACCTAGTACTGACCTTCAAAAGTTATTGCGTCTGGAAGTTTCATTACAGTATGAATCGGCGCAACAGCATATTCGGCGTAAGCTCCATGTAGTTCCATCATCGGATGAAAGGCAGCAACACGGTCTCCAAGAGAATATTCATTCTTTGTTTGTGCATTCGTACCGATGGAATGAACAACACCAGCGATATCATCTCCACTGTTGAGTGAATTCTTCAATGCCTTTAGATGGAGCCAATCTAGAGAGTAGATATCTGTCTGAGCTCCTACTTTTCGAGTACATGTTGAATAAGTGTGCTCACCTTTGACATTACTCTCCGCAACAATGACTTTGATCACTACATCGTCGAGCCCAAACTATAGAATTTATACTTCGATAATCTCAGTCCAGATTTTAGGACTGGGGTGAACGATGAGTTCACTCATGATTCAGGATATTGTAGATAAAAAAAATCTTCTTTGATCACCTTTTGGCTCAATGTACGGGACAATTTGGGAAAGAAATCAAAAGCTGAGATTGCGATGCGGTATTGTAAGCCATAAGACTACATGCATGTAAGGTAAGCAAATATCAAAGTTTGTGCGACCTACAGACACTTGCTTGTAGTGAAGAAGAAGCACCAGAGATGTTCATTCGCCAGGAACAGAGGAGGATGAATATCTATCAGGACATCTCTTGGAAACCAGAAGAGTCCCAATATCCGAAAACATTGTGACGCCGCGATTTAAGACGTTGAGAACCAGGAAATTGATTGCTGTACAACGGCAAGACTCCAGTCGGAGTCCTGTATGTCGATACTGCTACTAAGTTTTCATTCGGCATTGGGTTTTGCTTGTGAACGGGTTAATTGCTCGCATCGCACCATACCATAGCAGGCTAGCACTGTGATTATGTAAGTGTGGCTGTACAAGTCCGACTTCACTTGCTTTCTCATCAAGACATGGTTTCTTCCTGAATGCGTTCGGCAAGAGTTGCACCAATACTGTTCTCGTTCCGGAAATGTTTGCGGCATGTAGCTAGATACTTTGTGTCTCCATCCGATCTTCTATATCATCATTATTAGTTCGTGTTTCGAAATACTACCATTGTCATGCTAAACCCAACTGATGCGATGCTCAGGTCTGAGCGTACAAAATGCCGGTAGGACTGCAGGATACTGGAGAAATCTTGATGGAGCGTGACTAAACTTGACAAAACCTAATGCTGTCTCTATAGACTACCAATGTTTGAGTTTAGTAAGTGCCGCTCCGCAACAGTTCCCGCGATATCCAACAGTATACCTTTGTTTCGTGTGATGTTCAAGCACTACCAGAATGTCTTTGGCTAAATAATTGACTCGAAATTCTGCTTTAGATACCTATGATGGGATCTCTAAGATTTGAGTGAATCGTGGAATTGCTCATCAAATAATCGTATTCTGCTTGCACCGTCACCCTCAATATATTGGCAGACTCATCTCATGATCCGTGGTTTTTGATTTTTGGAACATACTGGCATCGCATATATACAATCAGCATCGGCAATCATTTGTTTTAGATAGCCACTTTACAGCATTCAAATGATTTCTTTGGATGTGTGTGTCACAAAGCTTTTGGCGAGGATTGCTGGATACTCAAGGTCCAAGATGACGTTTGCCATGCTATCATATCATTTGCTTTGAGCATGTTTTTCTTTCAACGTCGATCCGTGAATCAACACACAAAAATCAATGAACTATTTCAACACAAATTATGAGATTCACAAATTCATGGCTGCACGTTCAATATGTGCGGCAAGTATGGCAAGTGTGACATTGCAATCGAGTTAGCCCCTTAACCTTGTCACCAAATTTACCCATCTTTTGCGAAAAGGCCACAGTTTAGAGGTTTAGAGTCGCAACGAGTGTTCTCATTGAATCATGTTTTACATTGACAGATTTTTTTAGTGAGTGAAGCTGCTGCTGTCATGTTAGCGTATCACTGCAACGGCGCTTTGGTGACATCCCCAGAATAGTTCAAGCATTCAAAAGCCTATATCCCTGAACAGGCGAGCTATTGTATTCTGGATGATCATTTTCAGTGCGTGTCGATCGTACACTCTTGCGAAATAGATCTTCCTTCGAAGTCAGTTCTTGATTATGCATTCGGTTTTCTTAGACTCGCTGGTTCTAACAATGCAATGTAAAAACTGTTGTGGATCATTCTCGGCAGCGCAGTACCCCGGATATATCCATCCATACAACATTTCTGCGGCAGTCGATGCGCAGACGTTGAAAGGGCGGGAACGCCAAGCCACCCGCAGCAGTGGCGCTTACAATATAGTTCATACAATTTCAGCCCTGTGTAATTTTCATGGCTGTTGATTGGATTTTAGGACTGAGACGGGATCACCCAAGCTAATTCTTGGCGTTTTGTTGCCGCATTTGCTTGTTTCCCCCCAAGTCATGGCCACATGTTTTTTCCCTCTGAAGTGGGGCCTATCTTTTCATTTTGTTTCATCACTCAACCCCAACTCACAAGCTGCTTCAAATCTGGGCATTCGAGATACCGGCGTTTCTGTTCCTTTTGCTGTCAAATTTTGACACCATTCAGATCCCCTCATCGCATCATATGCAACTAGCAATTGATACTGCAAATGATTCTCACAACACTAGTGTTTTGAATGTCGAATATCAGAAGTAGAACTGACATGTATTTCAAAAGATATGAGCAGTACACCGACTATTTTTATCGCTAATCCCAAGTTTCTGGAGGAGACGCAGGTGGTACGAGATGGAGCTTAGTGACTCCATACATCAAGTATGCCCTATCCTGGTGCAAAATATCTGATATAAGTCTTGTGAATCTTGGCCGATTATGATTTCTTGTCCTTTTCCAAGCTGGCTTCAACTTTTTTTTTATGTCACCTTACTTGTTAATTATAGTCTATTTTATGAAACTTGTTGTTGCTCTAGAAGATATACCGTAGTGAACATGACTTTCCCGTCAACTTGGCATAAGTTCAAGAACTTCATTTCACCTACGAAGCAACCAATTCGAGCCGCAGCTATATCCCAAACTTCCAATCCTACACCAAAAAAGGCCCCTGGAGAAACTTCATCAAATGGAAAGAGAGAGCCAATCTTAATCACAACTAAAGATGACATCTCTAAACCGAAAAGGAATGTGTTGGACATTGTCACGAAAGCTGCTGGCTCAAATTGGGTATTTGTAGCAATGATGGCTATCATGCTTGTTTGGGCCATATTTGGTTTCATTAATGGCACGACTGATACCTGGCAAATCGTCATGCAAAATGCCTCTTCGATTCAAGTTTACTTAACAGATATCCTGCTCCTCAGACAAGCTTCCAACGCCTCAAACTCTCTTCTGACCACTCTCGCCGAACTCCAGTCCCGCAATCAAACTTCTGAGCGCCTTCTCCGACAATTACCTAGCTGCCAGTGGATGGAAACCCACCAGAACCCTGCTCAGAAATTGCTCAAAGATGATAAACCTGTTGAATCCAGCGCCGATGATATTCTCCTTACAAGTGGCGGTGGAGATATATCAAAAGTACGCTACATGTGGAACAGCACTTGCAGAATCATTGCTAAAGGCCTTGGCTCTATCTGGGCATATATCCTCTACTGGATCGGTATATTCTTTTGGGTTGGCATTGGCCCTCTATTTCAGTTCAGCGACACTTGGCAATTATATGTTAATACAGCTACTGCAGTTGCCTTGACATTTACTTCCATCTTCTTGCAGAACATACAACAGCAGCAAGAGGATAATCTTGAGCAATGTCTTGAGTATGCTTTAAGAGTCGATTCCGAGGTTGAGTGGCGATTGAGGGAAATTACGAACGATTACCAACCTAACCCGATATTTGAGATCCCTTCCCCAACCATCAGTCGAATTGATAGATCTATCGACATCTTCGCTGATGTTATGGGCTCAGGCGTTGGGCTATTGATCACTTTGATTGTAACGATTGTCTGGATAGCTGTCGGGCCTATTCTCGAGTTTAACGATAACTGGTGGTTAATCATTGGTACCTTTACCGGTCTTGTGGGCTTTATCGACGGTTTTGTACTTCGGAATGTTTATTATCGAGACGAGAAAGTTGCAGAGGTACAATTCGAGAAGATTGCCGAAAGTGATGATCGATTATTAGATTTACTTAATATCTCTTCCCCGTACCAAACCCTTACCAAGCCAAGAAACTTTAGCACAAGAGCATCTGCCGCAGCAGGAGAGTTTTGCGCATTATCGGGTGTGAGCGTCGCATCTGTCGGTGTTGTATTTGCATTAATTACCACTGCGTCTATAATGAAATGGTCCGAGACTGGTCAACTTCTGTGCAATACTCCAACTATGGTACGTCTAACCTTTCCCTTTCCATAGTCTGCCTTGACCATCATTATCCACTTATTATAACCTCCATGCTAACACAACCCCCAGATCATCGAAGGATTTCTCCTTCTAATCCTCATTCAAGCCCATAACATCGCCAACGCCGCTCGCGGAGCAGACTTCCAATCTCTCCTCAAACATCGTCTCCTCCTAAACCACTACGTCTGCGAGCTCTCTGAAAACTCGAATCGTTCTAGCTCTCCATACCCCCATAACCTCAATGAAAAATCCGTCGACATCACCGACTTTTATCCCATCGACGACGACAACAATAAAGACATGAAAATATCTGTTCACCAAATTGAGGATCGCGTTTGAGTACCACCGCTTTTCAATTTCTTTGAAATATCTTTCTTTTCTACATATCGTCTTTGGAGTTCGGCTTGACGACGACGGAATATGCAATGTTTCGTCATATTATATACTATATACCCCATACTATCTTTAAATCTAATCAAGTTATACTTTTTCAAACCCTTCTCTCTTCTATATGCCAAAGACAAATAATTCGAGATATCACCACCTTTCTCCAGCCCCCCCCCTCTTCACCTGCTTCTATACGTACAAAAATAAAAACTCGGCTCGTCCAACCCTTTCCTATTCATTCACATATATCACGCCTCTTCCGTATAAGCAAGGCACATATCCAATTATAACCATCTTGTATACTACTCGATCTTAAATTACAAGCAAACAAAAGGGACATAGGCCATTGATGCGTTACTTATACCTCCTATTTTCAAGCCCCTCGTTTTTTCTTCACTAGCTTCTTGATGCTTCAATCGCCTCACAATCTGTCACTGTGAAGGAATATATACACTGTTGTAACACAACTAAGAGCAAATTCAAGTCATGCTTAAAAGAGGGAATCATGTCGAATTAGTAGTAAAAGTAGAATTCAATAAACGAATGTGTATAGTATCTATAAAACCAATACAAAAGTCAACCCTTTCGATTATGGCTCAACCCAGCCCAGCCCAGCCAGGCTAAGCCAGACACAAGTTAAAGATTCATCTATTTTCTCATCATTACCCCAGTCCTCACATCTTCCCACCCACCTCATCACCCACCTCATAATCTCCACACAAGTTAAACAATCTAATCAATGAACACTCAATCTAGCCCGATGCCAAACATTCGGCCTCCAGCTTCCCGCCACCACCACTCCCCTTCCACTCCCACTCCCATCTACGCCCCCTCTCGCTCCTGCCCCCATATCAATCCTCCTATACGTATATCCCAAGAATGCCCCTTTCTTCCTCAACTCCAGAATCTTCGGCGCAATCTCTTTATCCCTCAACAACCTATCTCTCGGCCTCTTCCTCTCCTTCTTCCCAAACGTCCTCACAAACCTCTTTAGATACTCCTTCTCCTCATCCCTCATCGCAAACTGATCAATTTCCTTCTCCACCCTCTTCAATTTAACCGTATCATGCGGTCTCTCTATAAACCCCGTCGCAAGGATCTGAATCTCACGATTAAACGGCTTAAGCGCATCAGAAATCTGTTGAACCGTCGGTTGCACGCTCGCTACACTTTCCGAGAAATCAGAAATTGGTTCTTCCTCATCAAAATAATGCGTATCATCCATCGACTTGATATTGGGAATGAAAGGGGGAGGCATTAAATGAATACGATCCCATTGAACATCGCGGAACCATTTGTGCGCTTTGATATCTTCGCCATCATTGGGGTAGACGTAGCGACCGGCGTAATCTAGGTTTCGACGAGAGGATACGGAGCCGAGTGTGGTGTCTCGAGATTTGTAGCGGCGACTGCAGAGGCGATGGTCTTTTTCTTGGATGATGCTACGGATGAGATCTTGGCATCTTCTGCTGACGGACGGACGTGAGGGGAATTGGAATGTGGTTTTGTGATTCAAGATGTTCATTTTTGTTTGTTGCCTTCCACCTTCCTCTGCAAGGAAAGGTGTATGACCGTAAAGACACTAGATTACATCAGCATCAATATCTTTGTGAAAGGTATAAAGAGTGGTAGCTCACCTCATAAAGAATAACAGCAACACTCCACCAATCACATCTAGCATCATACAATTCCCCTCTCACCACTTCCGGCGCCATATACTGACTCGTGCCTACCACTGATCTCGCCAGCGTTCGGTTCCCAAAACGATTGCGCCAATTAAGAATACTCTCTGACTCCGACGCATTATCTGAATTCTTCTCATGACGTTCTTTTCCACCCATCATCACATGAGCCATTTTCATTGCCGCAGCTACACTCCTTCCTTCCTTTTTATCGAGAGAATCACCCTCAACAGTGATTCCAAGTTTATTCAGAAGCGAATATCTGTGATTATGAAAGTAGGCTTGATCATGAGACCAATGTCCATCAAATGCTAATCCGAAGTCAGAGATCTTCAGATGGCCAGATGCAGATATTAAGAAGTTGTCTGGTTTAATATCACGATGGATCCAGCGAAGCGCATGGGCTTCTTCGATGCAGAGGATCATTTCGGCGATATACCATTTTGTGACTGACTCAGAGAGAACATTGTCACGGATCAGGAGGCCGAGGAAGTCTCCTCCAGGCATGTAATCCATGACAAGATACAAGTTATTAAGATCTTGGAAACTGGCAATCAAAGGAACAACCCTATTACGTCGGTTAATATCTTCAATAAATACATCATTACCTACTACTCACCATCGAGATCCCTCAGCCGCAACGAGAAAATCACGCTCAGCTCTCAAGTGACCTTCTTGACTATTTCGAAGCATGTCCGATTTTTTAATCACCTTCATGGCATAGATACGTTTACTTGGCTCCGATCTATCATCATCAGTCAATTATCTCCATCAAACAATAAACTAAAACAGTAAAACTCACTCGCTAGCACCTGGAGCCCATTTCTCTCTTACTAATCTCACAACACCAAAACTCCCCTTTCCAAGAACCTTAACCACCTCATAGTTCGAAGGTTTATGATCTCTGCCTTTCAAAGCATTGGTACTTCGCACCTTCATATTTCTGGTCTGTCTGAGATGATTTGTCTCTGCTGTAGCTAATGCTTGGAGTCTCTCGGCTTTATCTGTTGGGGTAGAGATCATATCGTTCAGAAGCTCATTCTCTAGGTTCAAGCGACGGAGAGATCGAGGTGTTATTGCTTTCGCAGTAACCTCATTGTAATAAGTTTCGAAGAAAACTTTTGCAGAAGCTGCCTTTTCGACGGTGATCACAGCTGCGGATTATTAGTCGTAACTATATTATAGAGTAAAAGGGGAAACATACTTGGAACTGGTTGTGGACATTCAACATTATCACCTTCAGTGATCGATGCAAGAACTCCCTCAGCAGAGCTAACTTCTGCTTGATTCATATTCTTCGACATGACCTTTTTGTTCTCTGAAGAGTGATGCGAGACTCCCACAGATTTCTGCGAGAACTTTGATTCGAGAGAAGTTTTTTGAGTCGATTGTTTAGCATCAGGACCAGATGATTTTCCGCTATTGCTTGCAGATTCTGCACTCGATGGAGGAGTAGGAGCATCAGGCATGAATTCCAAAACACCTTTATCGAGAGAGATCAAACTGGGCCTGCTTTTGAACTGTGTACGATGCACGATTGTGGGTGGAGCTTTGAGTAAAGCCAAGGAGATTTTCTTGCCAAGAGCGACAGATTCGGGAGGAGGTGACAACGGTGCATAATCATCTTCTAGAGCTATACTTGAGCCTAACATTGCATAACCAATGGTTAGAACAGGCAAGGTATATATGGGAGATAACTAGAGAAGAAATAACTTACTGTTGTTAGTTAATGAACGTAAAACCGAGAGAATCTTTGATCCTTGACGTCGAAACTTGGAAGGTCTATGAATATGATGTGTGGGAGAACTTGGGGGAGATACGGAGTCCAATTGAGTAACAGATTCGAGAAAAAGAGGCTTCTCCAATCGAGGAGGTGGTCCAGCCTGGTCTACTGCATTAGGTTCGAGTGCAGGACCGGTGCGAGTTCTTTTCATTGTCGAGAATCCTCTCAAGGGTTAGATGATGATTATCAATACTAAAATGTAAGAATGGAACTGCTAAACAGCGTACAAATGATTGACAAAGAATGTTGATACTGATGAAGATTACAAGAACGAGAAGAATGAAAAGTAATACTTTTATCTATCATTTTCTATGAGAGCTCCTGCTGATGGGGAGATTCTCTACCCAACAAGGGAAGGCATCACCATCAGATATCATTGGGAAAGAGCGAAATTGCATTGGTATAATAGTTTTTGTTTATTATGAGATAACCGATTAAAGCACAATCCCCCTGTGTTTAAAACCTAATCGAACTTTTTGAAAATACGCCTGTAGTGCTATGCAAACCTCATCATCCCATTTTGCGTAGTCTGCTTCCTCTTTAAACAGAGAACTGCTCAGGTCGGAGACTTATGCAAAAACATTACATTGCTGATTGACAGATCATGAAAATATCATGAAATCGCAGACAGCAAGGAGATACATGAAAGTAAAGAGAAAATTGTACAATAGATATGAAAAGTAAAGTGACCATCAGCCTAGAATCATTCAAAAACACACTTCTGAAACGATTGAGACTTCCTTATACAAATGACGATGGCGTTTACTTGATCTCAAGGAGCTTAACATCGAAAGTCAAGGTGGAGTTACCTGGGATACCAGGGACACCCTTGCTGCCGTATGCAAGGTGTGCTGGAATTGTCAATCTTCGCTCTCCACCGACTGACATACCAGCGACACCGATGTCCCAGCCCTTGATGACCTCGCCGGCACCGAGCTTGAAAGAGAAAGGCTTGCCCTTCTTGTTTGCTAAATTTCAAATATTAGAAAGTTTTAAGAAAATTTGAAGGATATAGACTTACAATCAAAGACTTTGCCATCAGTGAACTTTCCGATGTAGCGCATGCCAACTCTATTACCCTTCTTGGCGACTGGTCCGGAACCAAGCTTCTTGTCATCGATCTTTACTCCGTCGACAGTCTTGACACCCAACGCAGGTTTCTTGGGGTCTACCTTAGCTGCGGCAGATCCAGTTGGTCCTTGCTCGAGATTCTTGGCGAACTGAACCTTCTTCTCATCCTTAGCGGCATCCTTCTTGACCTCCTCTGCCTTGGCTGGGACGGCCTCGCCGTTGTTCTTCTTCAACTTCTTTTGTTGCTTCTTGCTGAGCTTTGGCTCCTCAGAATCAGCAGCCTTGGCGATAATGGCATCGAGGGATGCGGCCTCCTCGATTTCGTCAGCAGAACGCTTGTTCTTGCCCTTCTTGTCGGCCTTGACAAGTTTTGGGGCCTCCTCGTCTTCGGACTCGACCTCGGTAATGCGGGCACCATCGAGTTCATCGCTCTCATCCGAGTCAATCTCGAGTTCGAGTTCATCCTCATCTGGAGAGAGGTCATAGTCCTCATCATCTTCCTCATCAGAGTCATAAACCTCGTGGTGGTGGTTGTGTCCGTTGTCATCTGGGATCACGTAGTTACCAGTAAGGAAGATTGTGTGGGTACCAGTGACCTTGAAGAAAACGGTCTCGTCCTCGCCAATGGTGATATCGAGAGGTTGTTGATAGTGCTACATTACGGTCAGCATGATTTCATTGCGAGCGGGGTCTTTAACACAAACATTTTCTGGGTCAAGAGTGCAGAGAACATATTCCTCAACCTCAATTTCTTCACCATCCTCGCTCTCATCCTCGCTCTCCTCCTCGACCTCGGCGGTGGCCTTGGCCTTTCCCTTCTTGGCAACCTTCTTCTTGTCGGAAGCGTCTTCCATTTCTTCGTCGGAATCGTCTTTGCTGATGGAAGCAAGAAGTTCCTTGAGAGCAGCTTGTTTTTGGGCCTTCTTGGACTTGGATGGGTCGCTTGGTCCTCCATTGGCTTCTTCGTCCTCGCTATCCTCATCTGATCCAGAGTCATTATCTGCCAACAAAGCACGTAATAAATCATCCGAACCTTCATCTTCATCTTCACTATCTTCTTCATCATCCTCAGCACTCGATTGACGAATGACCTTCAAGGTTGATCTAGGCTTGACACCTTCAGCATCATCGGCAGGCTCAGTTGGGTCGATTGCTGCCATGGTAATGCGGAACTAGAGATTGAAATTGTCAACGTTTGTATCTTTCCATTGGAGCCTGCTAGGTGTGACCGGACTAGCAACAGCGGCATCAATGTAGTAGAAAACAGTGTGAAACTTACGGTAGCTGGGAAATCTGGGACAGCAGGAATGAGAACATCTCCTGCTGGGACCTCAAGGCCGTACATAGCGACTGTAGCGCAAAGTTAGATAAATATTTTCGCAAGACCGAAACAAGGCAGACGAGATGATTTCTGTTTACTTACCTGGAATGAGAGGCATCTTGTGTAAGGGATTATGAATTGATGATTCAATTGATGTTAATATGATTGAGAAAGGACTGTTTCAAAAAGCAAACAGTAAATAAGAATCTTGAGATGAGATGAAGAGATTTTAGAAGAAGAGATTGGTGAGCGGTATTTTGATAAAAGGTAGTTCTTGAAGAAAAGATACCCGACAACTTTTTTTTTCTCATTCTGCGGCACACTAACACACTAAGATAGCTTATCCGTCTACGCTAGTAAAATTTGAGATCCACTGTGTGACAACTATTACCCATTGAGGATTAACGCACAATCTATTGATATAATTTGATTGGTTAATGGCTGCTTAATTGACGTTTATTTTCTCATAGCTCTCCACTGTAAGATTTTTAAAGGTCGAAGACAGAAGTCTCGAGAAGTCTCGATACTCCTCGATACTCCTCGATACTCCTCGATACTCGAGTATATACTATATCACATCTACTCGATATATGTCACAATTATCTTAAAATCATATCAAGAACCTCAATCACATGAATAAAAGGCTCCCACTGTCACATTCACTGGAAAATCAATCTCTATATGCATCTTAATTACACAATCTAACAACCTGAGAATCTGGCTACAGATAAGTCGTTTCTTTCGTTTGACAGAAGATAGGATGGAGTGTCAAAATAGTACAACACTATGAAATCTTCGAGTTTTGTCACGGAACAAACAATTTTATACTACTCCTGTCTTCTCTATCAAGAATTTTTGTCCTTTCCTATACCAAGACCAACTGCTCTCAAGATCTGCCATAACCACCAAAGCGTTTCCTTCGTATTTCCATTTGTATAAAAGACACCTTTCTCTCCAACATCTGCCATTGCAATTGCTGCCTCCGCTGCTGGACTAGGAAACTTTTGCCTTATATATGCAGCAATCATCTCTAGTCCATTGGTAATACCACCTGTCTGCGTGTTAGTTGCGCGTACATAGTGTGCGAATCATGGACTTACCACTACTCCAAATATTACCATCCACAACCCACCTCCTATCACCAACCCATTTTGTGTCCGGAAACTCCTTCTTCAACCGCGGAATTAGAGCTCTTGGTCCACTAGCACTTAATCCTTTCAAGATGCCACTTTGAGCCACTAAGAAAATCCCCGTACAGATGCTTAAGATATCAACCTTCTCTCCATTCTTCCCTCTCCACTCGGCGTGTGATTTCAAAAATGTTCGTGTGTCTTGATCCGATATCATTCTAGGATCTGGTCCCGGAACCATCATAATATCCAACATACCTGGCTGCACTTCATTGTCTTTGGTAGTGTTCGATATTCGAAGGAAAGTGTTAGCTGTCAATTTAACTTCGGGCCCAGTGGACGGAAGAGATATATAGTATATTGTACAACCAATCCCAAGTGCAACCAATGGCGCCGGTAATCCACATGTTGAAAGGTATTCTGGTGAAAGCATAAAAAAAAAGTCGATACCTGACATATCAAGAAGCTGGCATCCAGCTGGAATGAATACGCCAATGCGAAGGTGTTTTGGAGATGACATAATTGCCCTTAAATGAACGAGACAAGTAGTTGATTCACTCGGATTACGACAAGAATAAATGGGTACTTTATAGGAATGGCTGTAGGTGTTTGTTCTTTTGTTGCGGTGAAGATTTTATAATGTCACCGGATATAAAGGATATCCGGATGTTGAGGAACCCCCTCTCATTACGCAAACTCCCTGCTGTATAGTTGCTAACCCAACATTTTACAATAAAAATTTCAAAACTCCATTCATTCCTCCATCCATCCGCAATGAATCAAACAGTTCGTTTTCTACGAGGCGACCCCGTCACTCGTCCCCATGCACTTCTCAACCTTCCCCAAAATCCCGATCCTTCTCCATTTTTACTTTTAGTTTTCCTTCTCCGTTCACCCTTCTTACCTTCCACTCTTCTTTTTCCCTTCTTATGCCTTCTCGATGAACCACGGGATCTTCCTGAGGAACTTGCTGAATGTCTAGATGAGCGACTGGAAGTACCTCTTCTTCTTCTTCTTGGGCGAGTAGGTTGGGTCTTTCATTTATTATTAGGATTTGCATTCCAGTATTAAGACTAAAATTAGTAATAGAAGTGTGAATGCTTACATTATGTCTTCTCGGGGAAGGTTTCGTTTCCTCTTCATCTTCCTCATCTTCACTCTCTTCTCCTTCCTCATCTTCCTCATTTTCTTCTCCTTCATTCACATCTTCCTCATCTTCACTATCCTCCTCATATACATCCTCTCCAACTTCTTCCACGGCGGCTAGTCTTGGGCTCTAACAATATCATTAACACAACATCCACAATGCAACACAAACACAATTGAAACATACTCTACTTTGATCGCCCCCTCTATACCCTCTCTGTCTCCCACTTGAACTCACTGAACTCACCGAACTCGGAGCTCTACTCCTCTTATCCCGCGAAGACGAGGATGCTGATGAAAGGCTAGAGGCGACACTACGCGGCATTCTTCCTAACCTTCTACCGTTTCGTTTTGGGGGCGGAAAAAATTTAAAGAGGGGATGGTGAATGGGAAGAGAGATAAGATTTTACATCCATATACACATAATGTTGGATCGCCGCCTGAGGTCGGGATATAGGCCGGTGAAGTTGATTGTTGAAGTTGGTTGTTGAAGAAAATTTTCACGGTCTGGGTTGGTCGGGGTTGGGGCTTGAGAGATATCGTTCTCAGGCGAGGGCGAGAGCGGGATTTTGTGAGGCGGGTTGTGAAGTTTGTTTATTGTGTAACGATCAATGATATAGGATGATGGTTAAGATTTCAGGAAATAGAAGTGTGGTATGTAGAATAGTGATGAGATAGAATTTTTTCAATTTGCAGTTCACGTTGATGTCGCTACGAGACTTTGAGAAGCAAATAGGCTATATACTAACCAATCAAGTATTAAGATCGAATAGCAGAGTTTCTCATGATGGAAGGAAGAGAAGTGTAGTATCTGGATGTAAATATGATGCATGAAGCTGTGGAAAGCAGTACGTTTGATTAGTGCCGATGTAAATGAATGATGCACTAGTAAGTGCATGACATGACGGGAACCTGTTTAAATTTCAAAATCTACAACAAATTCATTCTTCTATTGTTTGATATCAGGACCCGGGTTTTCGTTGCCCAACTTGTAATGAATCATAACGTTTAATCTCAAAATACTTGGATTGACAGTTCAAGAAGTATTGCTGAGTCAAATTTTGCAGTTTCCCATCAGTTCGTGCAAAATTAGAAGCAAACCAAAGCCCTTGGGATGAACTTGAAAGTTGCACCCTATTCACGACCAGATTTCCCTCCAGCCCCCATTTCATACCACTATTACCAAACAGCCTTGTTTGGTTGAATCCTTAGGAATGCATTCGTGCGCGATTCGTTTCGCCCATCCAATTGCGTTAACGTAATGCTCTCAGGCTACTTCTGGTGTAACAGGTGAGTTACTTGAGTAGAGTCACGATTCAAATGCTAGTACATGTAGATTAAATGATTGAGGGAAGCGAAAATAACGAGGAATACTGTAAATATACCAGATATTCATTGAATCTCTCATATCTGGGGACCGGAAGGACCGGAGTAAAGCTTCCTTCGACAAATGTTAGGTTTGGGGAACCTTCTTGTTGTTCACAGTCGCGGTCTGCTTCTATGTAGCATTTGAGGCATCTTTCAAGTCCACGGAAATTGGAGGCGGCAATCGAGTAATCGTCTGATTTCATGGAATATAGACAATCTGGACAACAGTGCCCATGCGGTCTTCCAGACATTCGATAATTATGTACCGCGCCATATAAAGAATCAAAACCAATAGATCTGAAGAACTTGCAATAATCCATCAATTCATGGCCACATAACTCATCCGTGTATGATTCTTTTGTGTCTTTGAGACCCAGCAACTCTAGCGACGTCTCATGAAAGGGGTCGACGAATAACGATTATTTCTTCAAGACATGTAACACCACGGTATTGGGAACGCTTTCGATGACTCTCCTTACTGGTCCGACTTAGACTGCTCCCAGAACCTTAGTGGATGGGAAGGCTGTCACTGATCATCGCGAGACGTGTGATATGCGCGCCAACAGAATTTTAACAGAATCTCTCTTGCTCGTACATAACATCATTGCATCTTGGATTCAAATACGTGATTTGTTTATTTCCGCTTTGAAGAGTGATAGGACTCCAAGGCAACGGCTCTTGACTAAACACAAGCAGCGATGATACCAGGATTCGGGCGCACATTATTGTTGTAATCACTACGACTAACAACCCCGTTCTTACAAAAGATAATTCATCCATGCATGTAACAGCAGAGCATTTACAGAAACGAAGCCAATTTTTCTGAATATACCAGGTACATAAGGAGATTATCAGCATGCTACTCCACTGGCTTGTGGTTATTCTCTGTACTCCAATCAAAACAGCAATGATAGATGTTATTGACGACGCACCGTCTCGAAGTGAGAGTGTTTGCGTGACTGAAAATCATCAGAACGCTGAATTGGTACTGGTAGAAAGATGATAACTAGAGAATTTGAACCTGAGGATCATTTTCTCAATCTCAAGACTGTATGTAATGCTGATCCTATGGCGAGAGGAATCTTATGATTGACCAACGGGTTTGATGTTGTAGTAAGATAGAATGATAAGCACCTAGCATGTACAGTAGTTACTAAATCTTAGCGGCGTTCGTTAGAAAACTTTAAGGTAAATTAATGGCCTTGGCAAGAGACGACACATTCGGCTTCCATTCTCCGGCATTGTACCAGTACCCTCCATGAATTCCAGAATTGAGTCCAGTTCAACACATTATATTTAGTTATTGACTTGCTTGTTTATATATCAATTGATACAAACAACGACTGATCCAGTACTCGTCCTTACCACCCCTATTGAGTCTTGACCTGCCTGTTCGAGTACCACCATTTGAGAAAAGACCCACCAGGGATTTCAGGCTGTTTAACGACAAGCACACCACTTAAAATACTTCGTATGAGATCTTACACTGGATACAAGGATTTATGTTGCCCATGATGATGATGTTGCAATGCAAGAACAGCAATCATGAAACCTTTTCGACTTTCAAAGTTTATGACAATTCCACCATTGGATGAGAGAAAACTTCTTAAACCCGTGGAGGCAGACAATGCTCCTTATGAAAGTGAGGCTTCGAGGAAGTCCCGGGCGAAGCACCAAAAGGTCAAGACGGGATGCTATACATGCAAGTATGCAAGTCTTATCTCAATGTTACAAGATTAAACAATTATATGCCATACTAGCATGAGCTGATACTCAATTTCTAGACTGCGCCGAGTCAAATGCGATGTATGTAATACTTTGTCGACTAATTGCCCAGGAAATATAGGGGCAATTCCACAGCTCTATCACAAGACATGTGTTAACGAATAACAGGAAACGAAACCTTCTTGCAAACGATGTAAGAAGACTGGAATTCAATGCGAGGGGTATCCATCACATGTTGTCCAACGATCATCGCGGGCGTATACGGATCGAATGTCCATGGTAGACTCTCCCCCACAATTACGATCACCCATTGTCAATATACACATCGGTCCTATCCTGGAAAACGAACAAGATTCTCGATATTTTCAATATTTCCGAGAAACATCGGCTGGTGATATCGCGAGACTATTTAATCAATCAGTCTGGGAGCGACTGATTCCCCAGGCAAGCGAATCCGAACCTTTCGTTAGCCAAGCTCTGATTGCCCTTGGGGCGTTCAGTAAAGGTCGCGCGGCAAATGGTATAGAGGCATTTTTACACCGTCAATATGGTCTTGATCAGTATGGTAAAGCTCTCGTCGGAATGAGACAAGCTCTGAACCCAAGCTCTTACAACGCCCGCAAAGCACTCATTGCTTGTCTACTCGTGTATTCAATTGAAAGTATACAGGGTCATCTTGCAACGGCGGCTTCCCATGCTGCCAGTGGAGAAAATCTTCTCCACGAGATCATGCTCGACAAGAAATCCAAAAGCCTACCACCATTCAGCTGTCAGCAAGATTCTACAATTGACGATGATCTGTGCAGAGCCTTCTCAGATCTTGATCTTCAAGCACTATGCGTGATTGATCGTCGATCTTCAAAGCTTCACGAGCGACGAACTCGTGATTTGAATCATTTGTTGCTATCAATGCCTTCTTCGTTCTCAAGTATCAAAGAAAGCCATGACTGGTGGCAGATTATCATGCGGAGAAACTTTCATTGGATAGCGACAGCAAGAAAAACTATCCTCGAAGAACGACCGAAGGATGACAAAGAACCCATCGTCTATGCAGCCGACGATGAAGGACTAGATCTCAAAGATGAGAACTGTTCATGGACCTCTGTTGCGGTCATACCTAGTACTAATCCGACTCTTAGACGGGATTGTAACACCTATCTTGATGAAATTCAGCGATGGGAAAGCATTGCAGCACCATTAATAAACAAAGGACTACGCGCTGGCGAAGATTCTCGAGAATTTCTAGCTGTATGCCTTGCTAAAATACAGGCGGCTATGATGATGATACAAGTAGCAAGTGTGTTCATTGTCAACGCAATTGAATGGGATGCATATTTTCAAGAGTTTGGTACGATCATGGAATATGTAACGAAACTTCGACCGCGTATCATTCAAGGAGAGGGGAAGTATCACTTTGACTTTGGCGTAATACTTCCGATGTTTATGGTTGCAACACATTGCCGAAATCGAGAGTTAAGAGGTCAAGCGATTGATACTCTCAGGAAAGCTAAGGGTTACCGAGAAGGCATTTGGGATTCAGATGCCTGTTCACGAGTAACTGCGTTTACGAGAGATGTAGAAGAAGAATGGGCTGATGAGAATGGATGGGTTCCTGGAGAGAGACGATTTACTATCACGGGAACTAAAGTTACAGTTGATAAAGGCAAATCACTGCACATAAGTGGATATCAAAAGAATGGAACTTTGGAAGGGAAGGGTGATTTCAAGGAAATACATATAACATGGTAAATGCATACATAGGTAGTACCAAGATTGATCTTTTCCAGGGCCCTATCATAACGTGTTGTGACATCAAATATTGGCTTGAAATGGCCCATGGTACACCGGGCAGGTTCTCTGCGTGGGCACATGCGGTGCTACTTTCCTTGTATTCACGATGTGAGAATTTGAGTGTAAAGCTCAGGCTGAGTGAAATCTCCACATCTGAAGGCAATTGATGCCGTCACAGATCAAGTGAATGAAAGGGATATCCTTGGTAGGAGGCGACAACTCGAGTGGCAAATTTATACTCGATTGTCAAGAGAGACGACATTCATAAATACTTCAGTGTATATTCGAAGTCTATCGACAACATACACGCAGAGATGAAGATATGTAATTCAGGTGTAACATATAGAACATGAGGATCGTCAGTGCTACTCAAGCGGATCCAAACAGATAAATTGTTACTACCTAGCTTCAAGGCTGTGAATGTAAATGTCGTGGGTGGAAAGTCAATACCCTTTCAGAGCAAGTCAAGCAATGTGGCGGATGGCCTAACCAATAGCTATACGAAAGGTTAATTCGAAGGCCATAAAGAGAACCAACGCAAAGAAGAATTGAACTGATCCTTCTCTTTAACTTCTTTAATAAATACTTAGAACGATTCCAGCTTTGTGAAGTTCAAAGCTTGTAATCTTTATCAATTTCTAAATCGTACCTACTGACCTAGTTGGTATCATCAAGATCTAATCTTATCAAGATCTCACCGACTCCAAAAATTTCTAAGGCAGTGGTGGCGCTAGTCTCAATATAATCTAGCGCGAATCCTGAGCCTTCAACGAACAAAAGAAGGCTTGCTTCCACCTGTGCGCCCCTCCGGTTACATACACCATACTACGACCTTTTTTTTCGCATCAACCTAACTCCAATAATCAAAATAATACTGACAAGCGGAAGTAACGTTTGAAAGAAGAGAATTTGTAGCCAAGCTATGAATCGAGGTGGTAAACTTGCTCCTGAAGTTAATCGGTATGTCTCTCCGGGTTTATTGTTCATTGTACCTGTATTTGGTCGCGTGAGCCGGCTCTCCAATGCTAGAATCGAGAATCTATAGCTAACATGTGTGCTGATTGTAGAGCTTTGTTCGTCAAGAATCTAAGGTATGTGGATTGATGCAGGAAAGAGCAGATGTGGAGACTTGGAGATGGGGTTGTGGATTTGGTGTACATGGAAATCAGATTGAGGTGCATAGGGCTGATGATATTTGGAATGATAGCTACAACGTGACGCCGGAAGAACTCTTTGATCTGTTTGGCAAATTCGGTGCGATCCGGTATGTATATTGGAAGAGAGGCAGCAATCTCGAGCGAGACCTACATCAAGAATCTCTATTGAGATAGACCTGCTCGATCTTTGAGAATATACTGACAATGCGCCAGACAAATTCGTCAAGGTATTGCTACCAACACGAAAGGTACGGCATTTGTTGTCTACGAAGACGTAACGGATTCTAAGACTGCCTGCGATAAATTGAATGGGTTCAATTTCCAAAATCGATACCTAGTCGGTACGTCTGCGCTCCGCGTCTCTATTCCAGTTGAACTTTCCTGTACTAATACTTGGGTAAACAGTTCTCTACCATCAACCCGAGAAAATGGAAAAGATGCGTGCCAACTCAAATCAATCGGATTCATACGCTGCTCGCAAAGCGAGTTTAGAACAGCTCAAAACCGCGAACAACATCGAATAACAATCTGACGGGCCCCTAACTCGCCCAAACACTGTATCTAATATAGAGTCTACAGCGTCTATGGGCCCGTCATCCAGGGTTGGAAATGTTTCGCCATCGAAGGATGTTAGGAATAAGAAAACACGACGAACACAATCTGCACCAATTACAACAAGGAAATCTCCTACTACAACTGCTATGCATGGAAAGGGGGGAAATTATCAACATTTGGAACATCGTGGAATCAAGGGTGCAGCGATGGCAGGTGGGAGGCGTAATACCTCTTTCCTCGCTCTTGTGCGGGGATTGGTTTTCAGGCGTTAGAGGGTGTTGTTGTTTTATTGAAGGGACAGGAAAACCCTCGCTTTTTACATGGATTTTTTCCCTTTACAGCTTAACTTACTATTCTCCTCTCCTACACTTTTGTGGAAAGAGAGCAACTATTTCGATATGCAATGGGGACGGGACAGCTTCTACTGCTGAGATTGTGAATTTCTTCTATTCAGGAGGGCGGCATTTAACTCGCGAGGCTGATTCTCCTTTTCCTTGGATGCTGATTGTCGCACATGTTACCATCTGCTTCGAATGCAAAATTGCTACATTAGGGCCTTATTGATTCGTATTTTACACATTCACTGCCTCAAAATCATTCCATATAGCCTTGCAACGATGTCTGCCTAGCCCTTCTACCTTGTTTGTATAACATTCCGTTCGTTTACAACATAGAGGTGGGAATAATAATGCCTAGTAAGGCTCTCCGAGCGCCGTAGACTTCTCCGTGGAAATCTCATTCTCGTGCAACATTGCTTTGTGTTCCAGTAAATTCCGCCTAGACCAAATTGCTAAACGGCTCGTGCGTGCTTCTATCGGATATCGGACGGTCGGATGAGTGATTGACTTGCATAAAGAGCATTCATTAAACTTTGGTCACGAGGCACGAATATGCATAAATTGCGTGGATGGTTGACATGAGGAAAAATGTGTGATGTTGGGATTGGTTGGCCTCGTAGTGCGTATCTGAGATTTTTATCACAAGGTTATGATAATCCTCCCGACGGAGACGGTGACTACCTTGCCGTTGGTTTGCGGGGCATAGTTAAGAATTTGAGGTTTGGTAAGAGGGGTGTGGTGATTGGTTGAGGGATGTCTGCTGGGTAGATAGATAGGGTGTAGATGGGGAAGAAAGGGATGTGTTATTCATGTTATGTGTAGGGTTGGGATTTTTGATGGTATATAATATCGCATATTCGTTAATTCAATATAATACGTAATATTAGTCAAATCGCATTATTTTTAGTATAGAAAGTAGGTTTTTGAATAGATTTTGAAACTATTTTGAAAGAAAAGCTTTGAATTTGATTGGATTATTAAAAATTAAAGAAATCATTCAAAGAGTTATTTATTAATAGGTTTATTTTCTCAAAATTTTCAATAATATTATTAATTTTAGAATCTAAGTTAATATCACTAATAATGTTATTTTTCAAATTAAAAGTTATATTATTTTTCATTTCTTTATATATATATCACGGAGGAATAGCTATGTCGATTGGTCACTTTGATCATATGATAGGTATGTATGGTGATAATAAACTAGATTGACTTGAGGTATGAT
>PQXL01000286.1:0-50410 GCA_004916875.1 Botrytis galanthina
CCCCTCCCCTTACCCCATACCCCAAACATCCAAAAACATCCAAACATCCAAAAAAAAACCTCACCAAAAAACAAACTGACCAGACTGGGGCACGATCCCAGGACCTTGTCCGAACATAACAGCTCACAATCACCTTTCAGAAACCATGAAATTGTTAAGGACACGTGATAACCAACTACACCATCCGGCCTTTTTTGATATGTGCGGACTCGCAATTTAAATATACATCATCTTTGCGTGATGTGGTGGGGTAGGGCTATGGATTAGTGAATAGATTGGATTGGATGGAATGGATATTTATAATAGGAGGGTGGGGTTCCAGGTAAACACGGATGGAGTTTTTTTCGTGGCAGATCTAATCAAGTGGAAGCGATGTATGTGCGCAAAAAGTGGTGAGTGGAGGTGGAAGTGGAGTGCATATGATCGATCCAATGACTACTCGCAGTGGCTGTTATCTCTTCGGCATTTGGAATGGTTGCATATCAAATTCCGTTCATCCATTGAACACAAATGCTAGGACGAAAAAAGAGAGTTCGAGAGACAAAAGCAAAAAGCTGAATTGCCTTGTGATATAATTGTTTCAAAACTCATCGAAGTACCTAATTAAAAGAACAGTAAAATGGCCACGAAGAAGCCTCTGGTATCTATTATATAAAATTTCCATCTATCCATCATCCGTCAGTACGCACCCAGCCCATGCAATTCTCAAACTCATATCCCAAATATCCTACCGAGAATTCATTCAACACGTCCCTCATATCTTCCATACACAAGTTTATAGATCTTTCAAAGTACTGGCTTCAGTCGAAGTCGTAGCGTCACTTTGTCCATTTTCATCCTGAACTTCGATTCCTGTTCCCTTCTTTTCCCTTTTAGTGTTGTGTCTGTTGTCCCTTAGGAAATCAACTTCTGCTTTATTTTCAGCCTCCAATTCACCATTTCTTTCCTTTTCCTTTTCTCTAGCCTTCTCCATCTTATGTATAGCCTCCTTGGTCAGATCTTGCTTAAACATTCTCTCCAAAACATCCTTCTTTCTTGTCCTATGATCTCCGATACTGATAAGTACACCAGCTGTTATATTCACTGTGATACTACAGCATAGAATAACTGTAGTCAACGCAAATGGTCTAGTCTTATAACTAATCGCCCAAGTACATGTACCAAGAGCTATTTGAAGAAGAGAATGGCAATCCAAAAGAACGACAACGGCGACAAGTAATCTAAGAGGAAATGCGTGATGTGTATTAGTTTCGTGAGGCTTATAGAACGTGTGAGATCGGTTGAATTTCTTTTGATGATGTTGAAGTTTCTTTTGTTGAGCTGGATTAAGGACTGATACTTCATCTTCGACAATCTGATCTTCTAGATCTTCTGGTAATATGGCTGGTAAATCGTTGTGATCTTCTAATTTTGGTAGAGCCTTTTCTTTGCGGAGTCGCCATGTTAAGTGATGATAGTGAGCTATGTATATCATATGGTAAGTGTCGATAGCCCGAAATGGAGCAAGTCCATCACCCATAATAGCAAAAAGGGCAACAAGAACATTGTCAATAACGTTGATCACATAAAGACGTTTGCTTCCAACATTAACCCAACCAATCAGAAAAAGAACCCATGCTAATCCAAACAAAGTAATAAGAGTTGCATATAGGGTAACGAAGAATCCGAGAGCTAAAAATGTTAGTCTAATGTACACCATAGATGATTGCAGAAAACTTACGCTTTCTAACATATTGTCCAAATCCTTTCATTGCTCGCTTGAATCCTTCTCTTCTTGAATGTAATAGATGTCGCACATGATCATTAAGTTCTTCTTTATCCTCTGGTGACCAGCCATCCAAATTAATGCCTTCCGGAACTACGGCATAATGAGGATGTTCCTCATCTGGATGTGATATGGATTCAGTGAGAGTAAAAGCACCAGTATCTCTACTTTGAAGTCGAGGCCTTTCGGGACGAGCGAGGGTTTGTCCAAATTCGTCATTTGGCCCAGGCTCTTCTATTGTTGGAAGATCCGCCAAGTTTGTTGGACGACGAGAAAGACCATTTCTTTGCTGACGAGCGAGATCATTGGTTGGTCGACGAACAAGTTCATTTCGGGTAAGATTATATGTCGGATTACGGTTAAATAGGTTTCCAAGTGATGGAATAAATAAAGAGTTCTGGATATTAGTAAGACTTGTCAATGTAGAAATTTCGGGATCTGGAAAATGGTTAGAGAGATATTCAATAAATTCGTATGACAACATTGAGGGGAGACAAACCAACTAGATCAAGGAAATCAACAAGATCAGTGTCGTATTCCTCTTGTGTTCTTGGGACTCCCTCACTATGAGTATGGGAATGTTGTAGAGGAGGAGGGACTTCATCCGTCGTATTATTTCCACCGGTATTAATTGAAGCAAAAATTGGACCTTCTTGTTTTGTTGCAGAAGCCTCTTCAATGGTAGATGGGATATATGAACCCGCCCTAACTCGTGGTGGACCGGCAGTTGTAGCCGATTGAGAGGTTAGCCATGCTGGGCGTTGTGGTTCAGAACTACTTCGACGCCTGTTCGATGTATCAATAGTATCGTCGACCGATGTGAGATGGTTGTCAACGTGTGGAGTTGAGTTATTGCGGGTCTGCCAATCTCTCCGAGATGTATTGTCATAAGGTTGATTGATTTGCGAATTTACAGCAGGAAGATTGGCCGATGATGGTATTCGTCTGATTCGAATAGTTGGTCGCCATACCGCTGGTGGAGGTCGTTGTGGTTGTCCGGTTGTTCCTTGAGAATTCAGTGTATTTTGTTGTGCCAGTGAATTCGCCGATGTACGTGCTGTAGATGCCCCAATACTTCCTCTTCTACTGTTCCTTCTTGCACTATTTCCAGAAACTCCGGATGTCGATAATGTTGGTAATTCTGTCCCGGTTGTTGTTAAGAAGTTTGGATCTTCAATCGCAGATTCCCGCCGCGATTGCATTTTTGCTTATCTTTTGTAAACAAAAGAATTCGAGGGCGAAAACACAAATGTATGTATCCCAGGGGGGGTTTCGTTCTCTGTTTCGTTTTCTTTTTGCTTATATATCAAGGTCCCCTTGATTGATACTAAGGACAAGTCTAAAATCTTGTAAATAGAAAGGATGGAGAAATATTTTAGGGGACCATCGGAATAATAAGATACTAAAGAAGAGATGCACCAGATGTAAATTGAGAGATCTAGAATTCGGTTTCCTTTCCTTCTGCCGAAGCTTTTCCTCTTGAGCAGGTGAGCCAAGAATCAAGTTCTGATAATTGAGCTACCAACCCTCGAGCCACGGATTGACCCAATTCCAATGGTTAAAGTTTGGTGAGTGGTCTGCGATGAATAGAAAATTGGGTCTTGACTTTTAAGATTGAAAATGGCATGCAAAATTACACGGCCGGTACGTCATATGGAGAGAGCGCTTAGTACTTGGGAAAGTAGGTAGGTAGGTAGGTACTAGGTAGTCAATCAAAGTTCTGTGGGGGAAGGGATAGGAGAGATGAAACTAGGTAGGTAGGTGATAATGATAATATAATTGTTCTATTCGATGCTTTGGCCGAAACAAAAGAATGAATGGGTTCCAAACGCGCTTCAGATCATATCAATTCAATGTCTATGCATGATGTGATAGTATAGTATGTTGGAACTTGGTACCAATTTCCAGTCATCATTTTCGTTTTGTACTCCGGTCCCTCGAAGAGTGGGAAAAGATACTACCAGGTAATTTCCAATCAACCAGTAGATAGGTATCAAAAACACAGCTGAATAATCGATAAGCATAAGACAAATACCAATCGAATCCCCATATCTATTCGAACATTATCTCCGAATCTCCAATTGGAATCAATTATCTAATAATATTGGGAATTCGTGAATGCCGTGCTCCTCAAATTCTAGACCAATCAGAGTCGGAATGCTAGGTAATGGAAAAGGTCAATTCGAAACGTTGGCAGCATCAAGAATTATGCAGGATCTCAGATTGATTGATTGAACTTCAAGGGACCACCTGGGTATTGTTGGACCCTTATGCAAGGCTAAATCATCGTAGCAAGGCTGACGAATGCCTTCTTTCTTTCTCGTAACGTGAAGGTGCAAAGTACATCGTGTGAGATAGATGGTACAGACTGCTTTGTCGAAGTTTGTATTGTCCTAAAATTCTGGAATAATCAATAACATTACTCTTAGAGCTCAATGTACATTATCTAGGATTGCCCAAATTCCAAAATGTTCTCTTCGAGGTGGGTAGAATCATCAGGTGAGTTCCTTTTGGGCCAAGTTTTATACCTATGTAAGACGATCGCTTTTGGTACTCTACTCGTAAGTACTTTGAAGTATGCGCCGCGAAATACTTTTGGAGAAATCTATAGCACATATGTCTTAGATATATGATCTCTGTAACGTTCATTTCGAAGAATGGAATTGTCTCATCGTGAGGAGATCGAATCGATGGAAACAGTACAGATCGTAACCCCATGGCGTAAGCATAAGAGGACAAATATGACATCGTTTGTACCCGATGATCGTGATTTCTCGATCTTGTACGCTCCCGACCACGATAAGAGTGAGACATCTAAGATGTATCTATGAGGCGCAACGGGATTGACTTTTCATTACCGGATAGGCGGAAGGATTTGGAAGTTATTTGAGAATATCAGCTGGTTGTTTGAGCTGATACCTCGTCAACCGGAACGGCGAAGATACTCTTGGAACGAAGAGCATAAGAGCATAAGAGCATAAGAGTGGAAAGATTCCCCATCTGTCCCATAATAAATGATCCTGAAGACCCAAATCAAGGCCATGTTCAAGCCTCTGAGCTGAAATATGTAGCAGAGGCCCTTCACCATGTACATTCGATAGTCATCTCAAGAAAGAGTTGTACTGTGTAGCAGAATAGCAGATGAGAAACAAAGGAGGAAGCCGAAGAACAGAAAGGTAAGGAAAACTAGATGCAACCTTATGAGGAGGTGTAGATGTAAGTAGAGAAATAAGTGAAATGGCTGAATTCTAGAACCACTCCATAAATTTACTACTCCATAGATTTGCCCTTTCTCCACAGTGGAGACATTGATAATTTCCCTCAAGCTATTATTAAGTTCATGATACTAGCACTGGCAGATATCATGACTGAAAATGGATGGGCCTGCATTGAGGCGGTATCTGAAAGGATCCTCTTTTACTCCATATCAAATAGAGAAGAGAGGTGATCAATCATCAATCCCTTTGTCGTGATGTCAATACTGTAATCGTTTCCAAGCAGTCATCTTGTCATGAGGAATATTCACAGATTCTCCTCTCCTGGTGATGAGTCGATTGAAAACGCATTGCCTCCACCACTCTCCGATTTCCTCAAATAAAAGACAAGGCCGAGGCCATTTTGTGGCTGTAGGATTGAAAGTATTGGAAGAACGTGTGCTTTGAAAAAATTCTCGAGGTCAACGTGTACGGCCGCTGGCAAGAGAAATCCACAGTTTATAGTACCCGACCGAGTAGCATTCGGGGATTTTATACCCAATCGATGAAATGGGGGAACTGATCCAAGGAAGATTTTGGAAGGGTTGTGAGACGTTTTGACAATCCAAAATGGTATATCGGAAACAATTCTCGATTGTGGTTGTGGGTGTTCTTGTAGCTGCTGAAGGATTTGTGTGAAATGGTGACTGGGTAATAGATGTATTCGTGCCTAATATACTCAACTTGCCCATGTTTACCAACTGTTGTAAGTTAATCTTCATCTCATCGTGGTATCATGACATGTATGATGGATTCATCCCACCGTACAAGGTTGATATTTTGACAAGTCAAGGAAAATGCACTCAAAGGCAAATAGAGAGATTCCCAGCACCTGAGCTGAGTATGATATCTACCTAGGTAGGTAGTCGAGGTAGTGCAATCGATCCTTTGGGCTCCATATACGGTCATATACGGTCATACACATGAGTAATACTGTAAAATCTATCCACTCAAGCATGAAAAAGATGAAGCCTTTCGAGTCAAGTGTACCTCCTCTCTCATCATCCAATGTGGCGGGCGGTACCACGATGAGGACATCTCCTCCATGGTACAATAGTAGCACGACTAGGGATTCATTGCAAGGTTAAGAAATGTCATAACCCTTGAAACTCTTCCGCGCCCCCTCAAAAAAAAAGGTGGTGGATGGTGGATATCTCTGGGCTCGGCTATCATCGAGTTAAGACTGAAATAGCCATCTCATGCGCCGGAACGTACCAGGTACACCTGCAATACTTCACTACCGATCATAGATATAACCATCTCACCATCACACCTCCTCACCTCCTCACCTTTTTTAAGCATTCAACTTCTGCATCTGCAGCTGCAACTGCACACCCAAATCAATATTAATATAGATCCATTACTTGATATCTATCGATCTTTATATTATCTCATATACATCACGCCCAGCAGTATTTAGAAACAATGGAGAAGTTCAAACGACATTCCACCTATGGTAAAGCTACTTGTGAACCGATTACCCTGTCCAAAAGTAAGAGAGATGGTAATTGGCAGTCGGCGGCTCTCAAAAACAGCTTGCCAGCCGACGGTTCTACCCTCCATGATGAACATTCAAATATCTCAACAGGTAACAATATGGTTTCCTGGCCAAGTATGTATTCTCCCCTCTACATCCTGCCATCTCATTAACGTTATCGCAGGTATCGCTAACCACGTCACACCACGATCCGCGAAACCGATAACAATCCCATATCTCCCCACGGAAATTATCAACCACATCATATCTCGGACTGACGACTTGGAATCATTGAAGAACTGGGCGCTGGTTAGCTGGGCATACAATGATATTGCCGAACGAATCCTTTGGTCAAATATCACCATCAATACCGCCCAATTCTACGATCCATCCTACCCCTCAGATGGACAAGACCCTCTTCGGGTCCTACGCCATGAAAGTCACGAAAGACGAAATGACACACATTTACGACCTCCATGGATGAGGATGGGACGAGGAGAGCACCGAGTGCCTTCAATCGTTTCGAGGCTACCGAAGGTCAAAAACTTTGCCCTCAGAACAGTATGGGATGTCGACTCGAGAGATTTACCCCAAGGAGGGTCTAGAGAAGATTGGACGATTCGAGAAGTTTATGGGGACTTATTTCCTATGATGGAGAACCTTTGTACCCTTCGAATCGATGGTGAAGTTAATAGGAAAACCTGGGATTTACTACTCGCATTACCATCGCTTCGAGAACTAAGGATATGGCGAACAACGACAGTCGACTCCCAAGCTCTTCTAGATAGAAATCATTCAGCAGAAGCTATTAGCCAACTTTCCCATAACGAGAAACAAGACCTGGTCGATAACATGGTATTGAATTTCCGAGGGTTGTCAAGACTAACAACATTCGAGATTGGTTTGCTATCACCTTTGGAATCAGCAGCTTTAGGTGCTGAGGTGCGGGAAAGCAACCTCGAAGTCCTTCACATTGCTGTGACTCGTGATAACAGATCCTTTCACAATCAAGGACAATATACTTTGGCGAGATTCTGGGCGAGCCTTGTACCCAATGAGATTGATGAAAGTTCACCATTGATTCAAAATTACAACGTTGGCTTCCCCGCCTCCATGCGTGAGCTGGTTCTCGAAGATGATGCACACCTGTCAGTTCAACTTCCGTTTGAGTATTCTTCTATACTGATTTCAAATTATAGTATTATTGCTCCTCCAAAAATTGTCCTACAATCATTCCGCAGATGCAGACACAATTTGACCAGATTCTACTTCGACTTTTTAGATGAAACATTACTTTCCTTCGTTCTCAAAAGTTCTTCCGAGATAGCCCCCCTCTTTCCTCGCCTAACTCATCTTCATTTACAATGGCCCGAGTCTGAGAAACACTCATTCGAACACCCTCGCACCATGACTAAAATTATGCTCGCTTTTATCGAATCACACAAACCTACCCTTCAAAGTTTTCAACTCCTGAATGCAGCTGAAGACAACCGACTATTGAAATATGAAAACCCGTTGAATAAAGCGCTTAAAGGATGGATGACAATCAAAGAAATTCGACTGGATTCAGAACATACTCCTGATCACTATGCCAATGTCCCCAGAGGACAAGAGTGGACCCGACCTGCAGATTTCCTGTCCGTTGACGGTGGAGGCTATTGGGGCGAAGATCTTCGCCGTGCTAGACTTGATCGATTTAACATTACTAACATAGACGTTGGCTTTAAATCATACCGCGCATGGCATAATATCAAAGTTCTAGTACTGAATCCTAAGCTGTTATGGAATTATGGCCTTCTCCCCGATCCACACGATCAGTCTAGCCCTCGACTTAATTCACTGGTTCATGATCACCTTTTGGGCATGAAGCATTTCGCAGAATCCGAATGTGAGAATAAAGAACTTGCAGAGAAAATTTCTCGAAAGATGGGACCAAACCTTCGTGTACTTTCGATTCGCGACTGCAGATTCTGGATTCCAAGTTATGGCAAACCAATCTGGCATCTCAGAGATGCTCTTGCAGATCCTGAACAAAGTCGACTGATAAAGCATGTTTTGGATCAAAGAGACTGGGACTTTCTATCAGAAAGAGCTACTACCGATACTCAGGAAGCAGCCAATACTGCTACGTTTCTCAGGAACGATATATATTCTCCAAGTCAACCAACAGCAGGATCAATTCCACGTCCAGTGTCCCGTGCGTCCATAATTAGTGACACTATCACTGAACCAGATCTGGAACACGGTTCAGAAGACGAAGATGATGTGATGAATTCTGAGAGTGAGGATGAAGACGAAGTGATGAATTCTGGAAGTGAGGATGAAGATGAGGACGAAGACTATAGATCTACAGTATCGGAATTGGACGATGAGGCAGAGAGCATACAACCCGAGGCACAACTTGAGGAAAGCCAACTTGCACACCCTCCAATAGGTTTCACAATTGAGGATGCCGCACACATAGCACAACTTCATGCAGTATATGCGCCACAACCTGATACAGAGATGCCTTTATATACGCACACAGAGGCGCCAAATCTTGATGCAGATATGGACTTGTTCACGCACACAGAGATGCCTTATTATATTCATTCTCATCCCGAGTTATAATAGGTCGTGCATTGCTGTTTGACCGAACAAATTATATAAAATGAACGACCACGAGGACATGAATATTGGGCGCTAGATATCAGCATTTTATTGCATGGGAATGGGAATGGGATTGGGCGCACTTAATACTCTTTACACATGGCTGGATTGGGGGCGCTCGAGATAATCAGTAAGGCTTAGGAGTTTCGGTATACTATTGGAGTCTTTTCAGATTCATCAGATACCCAATCATTTTCACACATCACAAGATGGGACACTGATCTGCTGTCCTCGTCTATAGCGTCCTTTGTAGCTTCGGGATACCAGCGGATACATTCGCTTCTTGTATATAGCTTTTATTTGCATCTTCTGGTGTAGATTTTACAGTTTAGCGGCATTGATTTGCAAATCCAAAAGTTAATTACTTTATACAATGTCTGTTTGACTGATTTATGATGTGAGAAAATTTGAAGATGGGATTTACTTGCAAGCACAGTATCATCTATCAAACTATTCGCTAAATTTCGTCTGCTCAACGGTACCGCCTTTACCCCTTAATAGGCATTCGATGAATAGGAGACAAGGCATTTCGTACATGCATAGGAGAACGTGCTCTTAGAAAACATGCACGCTATGCTCTCTCTGGTTATTTTTGCATTTTGAGACATACACTTACTACTATAGGTGATACATCCATCCTAAATCTTCAACAATAGCGATATCTCATAATCATTAATACCTCTCTAATCATGATTCATAAACCCATTATTCCCTCGCTCTCCCATCTATCTACGACCCCCACAAACCCAAGGTCCAGCTTCCCTTCTCCCCAACACCACCCTTGAAAGCTCCGGGTCCCATGCTACCTCTGTTTCCTGCACCCGCAGCTACACTCACTTCCGCATTACGATTTGCTCCGGAAAGACCATGCAGCATCCATGCTTCCCTATCGATGGAGCTTACAGCGGGGATCTTGAGTTGCGAGAGTAGAGATGCGCCGGACCAGGCGCCGAGACTCTCGACGGCTCGTATGATGCCTTTTTCTTCGGGGATGGTGAATTTATCGGATCTGGCATTGATGGTTGCGGCGATGGAGTCGGGTTCGGGAGATTGATGGGCGGCGGGGATGATACGTGGGGGACGGGGTGTGGTTGGGGAGACAGAGGAGGAGGGAGAGGAGGGAGAGGAGAGAGGAGGTGATGAGGGGGTTTCGATGGGGGAAGTGGGTGTTTGTGATTGGCGATAACGAGTAAGTTTAGGATTGCTTTTGTATTGCGAAACTGCTTTTCCTTGGACGGGATCCCAACCTCGTTCTTCAACAAGCGTATTGAGTTCTTCTAGAATTCGGGCTTTCAAGCCAATGATACTGGAGCCGCCGCCCACAAATACGATTCGGGACATGCAAACAGAGCGGAGATCGACAGGAAGACGGAGGAGAGCTTGGTAGAGGAGGAGATGAATGGGGAGTTCTTCATCGTCGAGCTCGGGGGTGGGGAGATGGGTTGCGAGGAGTGCTTCTTCGCAGGGCTGGGCAAGTTGGGAAAAGGGAATGCGGAGCTTGCGTGGTGGGAGGGTGGATTTCAGTGGGATTGTGACTATATCATTGGAGTCTGGGACTTTGGTGATGTTTAGCGATCGCATACCGGCTTGTAATTCGGTTTCTTCTTCTTCTAGTGGCGCAAGACCACTTTCGGGTGCGGCTTTGGGGACGAAATTTCGAGATGGTTTGCACCATGCCATTCGATTGACTATTTCTTCGCACTCTTCGAAGCTTATGAATTCTTCCAAGGCCACATTTTCTTGACCGTCTATTGACTCCTGCATCAATATTTTTGGGTCGAAAGATTCGGCCAACAGTGTGCGCATCGCTTGTCCTAATAACTTCGTCGCTCTTATAGATCTGTGGCTTGATACTTCTCGGAACTCGTATATTCCAGTTACTATGGTTTCGTTCCAACCAATATCTACAATCATAGCGGCTCGTATGCCTGCAGCTACCGTCGTGAGTGCTGGTGTAGAATGTAAAGATATATTCGGAGATTGGAAATTCGTAAACATCGTGTCTAAAATTGTAGCGAGAAGAGGTGATGGTAATATAGATGGGAGTGCCAAAGTCACCTTTCTCGGCCTCGAATCGATCAGTAGGAATCTGCGAAAGCCATGATCAGTACAATTCCTCTCCCAACTAGAGGAGCCTCTACAAACTTTGTATAAGCATCCCTCACAGCCCTCTCAATTTTGTCACCCACTAGCCCCAAATCCACATCCCTCAAATCTAACTTCCATAGCTCATGTGCCTCTCCCCATTTCTTCCCATGTATCCTCTCCCTCCAAGCTTTATCATATCCCGGCTGCCATCTCCTAAAATCCCCCGCTCTTCTCTGTTCTTCTGGTCCAAAATTTATAACTGCTTTAGGTCCTGCATCGCCTGCGAAACCGACCTTTACATATCGACATCCGATTTCAATAACTACACATTCTTCTTCTGCGCGCAGAGTAGAGGGCGAACCAAATGAGTTTGAGAGTTGTCGAATGGGCGTATGCGGCGTTGAAGGCGTACCACTACCACCCTGTGGATTTATGGATGGACGAATATTCGATACGCTGCGATGAGCTGGCCCGGATGAATGTGACATTTTGCTATGATTCCATTTCCATCCTAACTCGGCATGCAAGCTAGGGGACCGGGGTTGTATCAATTACCTATTGCTAGTATCCATAGGTAGTTCTTTTAGCTGGTTTTTGGAGGGTGAACCTTTATTGCTGTGGCAACGAGAAACTGTCAACAAGGATATCGGTGAAACTATTCTTATCGATTTTCTTCAACTTCATTCACTAGCATTATCGTTCAAACCAGACCCTTTTGCTTTTACCTTGTAAAGTTATTGTTTCTTAATAGCAGTGCTATTATTATGTATAGTTTTCGGAATTAGATTTGAAGAATTGCGTTTGCCATCATGGGTATCAAGGGGTGAGTGACGATATTTTCCACAACACAAGCTCTACATACTGACAAAAGTTCCAGAATTTACGGGGAAATTGGACCCGGAGAAAGAGTAGCTCTTTCGAAGATCTCGATTGAGAAATATGAGAAAACTGGAATTCCTTTGCGGATAGCAATCGATATCTCGATTTGGAACTTTCAAATCCAGTCTGGTCAAGGTAAGCTGATTAGCACATGATCATGGGGATATACGACTCATCGGTCATAGGTGGTACGAATCCGGCGCTGCGAACACTGTACTATCGACTTCTTAGACTTCTTTCCATTTCCGTACAGCCATTGTTTGTCTTTGATGGGCCTCACAAACCACCCGTCAAACGTAACAAGCAAACGGGGCGAGGCGGTGCTTCGATCCCGGATTTGATGACTAAAGAGCTACTTAAATTGTTCGGATTTGCATATCATATTGCTCCTGGAGAAGCCGAAGCAGAGTGTGCTCTTCTACAGCGTGAAGGGGTTGTAGATGCTGTGCTGAGTGAAGATGTCGATACACTTATGTTTGGAAGTGGGCTGACATTCCGAAGCTGGTCTGCTGGAGCAAGGGAAAAAAAGAGTGGTGCTGGTTCACCAACACATGTTAATGTCTATGATGCTAAAGCTACCAAAGCCGGCAAATCAGGATTGGATCGTGAAGGGATGATTCTAGTAGCCTTGATGAGTGGTGGCGATTATAAAACCGAAGGAATTCCTGGATGTGGTGTGAAGGTTGCTTGTGAAGCTGCTAGAGCCGGCTTTGGAAAGAGGTTGTGTCAGATTCGAAGAGAGGATGTTGCCGCGTATGATAAATGGAGAGCGGATTTGGCTCACGAATTATTCACAAACGAAAGCAAGTTCTTTAGAACTAAACGAAAGGCTCTACAAATCCCTGAAGATTTCCCAGATCGTAAAGTTCTGGGTTATTATACACATCCTGTTGTTTCATCTTTGGCGAAGGTTGAAAGGCTTCGAGATCAAATTGTGTGGGAAGGAGAGATTAATATTCCGAGACTTCGAAATTTCGTGGGCGATGCATTTGAATGGAAAGGGAAAGAGGGGGCAAAAAAGTTTGTACGAGGTTTAGCACCAGTATTGTTGCCAACAAAACTTCGTCAACGTGGAGATCGTCAAGAATCCGAATACGATGACCCTATGCTCACAAAAATGAACGAGATGGAACTGGTAAAGTCTATCTGTGGCCAAAGAAGACATGTCACTACGGATGAAGTTCCAGAATTGAGAGTCATCTACCAACCTCTCGAAATAGTCGATATTGATCTTGATGAAGAAGACGATGAGGTCGAAGATTACGGAAGAGATGGATTGGCCCCTCTTCTTGAGGATGATCAAATTCAGGCGTACGCATCGGATGATGCGGCACCAACTGATACTCCACGGAAGCGTGGACCTTCTCCGTATGATCCCACAAAAGCAGATAAATTATGGATCTTCGAGACTATTGTTAAGGTTGGCGTACCACTTACTGTAGAAGACTATGAAGAAGCTCTTCGAGATCCCAAAAAGGCCTTGAAACAAAAGGCTGCAGCAAAAAGAGCAGCAACCAAAACCACCAAGCCTAGAGCATCAAGTAAAAGTGCCGGTGGTATGTCTAAGGGTGCAATGGATCGTTTTGTCGAGAGATCAGAAAGAGGCATCAGGCCCACAGCCAAAGCATCGAGTCAGCCTACCCAACATGTCGAACTATCGGAAGATGACCTACCACCTCAATTCTTGGCTCCAAGTATTAGAAGTCCTAAGTCACCAGTACCAGTAGTGACAAAGAAACGACTCATACGCGGTCGCAAACCCGCCGCTATCAAAGAGAAGGAAAACCCAAGGTTGAATCCATGGGCTACATCTCAATCATCCTTCTCTCAACCTTTACCTCAAATTACGAAGGCCTCACGTCTTCGAAAACCTTCAACTCCAACTAAAACGTTTCAACCCTATGGCTCGATGAGCCCAAGTCCCAAACCTCAATACATCCCCTCACCACTCTCCAGACAAAAGCATCGACAACAACACGTTTCCTTAAGTGATGACGAAGCGGATGAACCATCTCTCCCACCTACCAGAACTCCAGTCTACAACGATCGACCCTCTCCACTGAAAAGGCGATCTCCACCCCCAACAAACACAAAATCAGGCCTCTCTTCACCTCTAGCAACTCTCCATACAAATTCGAGTACCCGCCCACCACTCACTCCCCAACCCATAAACCGCAAAATCGATTTTTCACTACATTCTTCAAGCAATAAATCTTCTTCCTCAGGCTGCTCATCCGTCTCCAAGTCTTCCTACAAGACTGCTCCTTCGCAAAACTACTCACCAGGAAGAATCATCGACCTTACCTCCTCCCCTCCCGGAACCCCATCCGATTTTCCCGAACCATTGATCCAAGATTTCGATGACTCTCCCGGATATCCCAAACTTGTTATCCCATCGAGCTCTCCTCTCCCAATAAAAATGAGTCCGCAATATAACAATCACGATTACGCTTACGATTACGAACATATCCACGATCGTAATAATACTTACACACCCACATACCACACCACCATCAACATCAACACGACAATCTACAACATCACCAATTCCCCCTCCCATTCACCCCTCAAACCTAAATCTCTCAAATCCCTATCGCGACGAAACTTGCAAGGAGAAACAGAAAAAGAAGGAGATCAAATCAATGAAATTGAAACCATAAGAGAACAAACAATCGAAACGGAAATCGTCGAAGAAAATGTATCATTCGATAAAGGGAAAAGGGAGAAGAATACGAGGAGATATATTATGCTGCGCGAATCATTACCTGGGTCGTGGAGGGAAGTTGGGAGGGAGGAGTTGGTGGAGGGGAGGAGTAGAGCGTGGAGAGCGGAGGAGGTGGAAGTTTTGGATTTGACGGGGGAGTGAAGAAGGGATTTTGGTTTTGGTTTTGGTTTTATCGGTTATCTGTTTGTTTGGATAGAGGAACGGGCTCGGGGTTTGGGTTTGAGTTTGGTTTGGGGAGTTGGGAGATATATTGGATCATGGAACGAGAAGGGATCGATGGAATTTGTGAATATAATCAATCACTTATTATATATACTCTGTGCGTTTCAATCTTGATATAAGATCGTTTGATATAACTCATTTGGTACTACCCACCTATCTAGATACGAAAGTATACATTATATGAAAAGATGCCATGCCTAAACATATATCCACATAATACCTATCCCTTACATCTCCCACAAAGCTTCATCCACCTTTTCCATCCACCGCATATCGTATCATCATTTCCCCTAGAAATCCGCTCTGAGATCACTATTCCTATCATTCCTCCTCTTCTCATTCATTTCGATAGGAAAACTCAGGGTTCATGATGTATAACTCCAACTTCAATTTTTTGCCTACATCATTTCAATTACCGCTCTCATACCTCACCACAATCTCCACCCCACACATTCCAATTCCCAGCCTAGCAAAATACACCACCTCATCAACTTCTACATCATCACTCGCCGTCTGAGAAAAAAATCATACAAATATAGCGAAAATTCACCTTGAAACTAGAATCATAATACATTACATCTTTCTCCTACTCGAGTACATAAGTTACATAACCAATCTAACTATTCCATACCGACCCCCCATAAACGCCATCGAAACACGCACTCCATGTGCCATGTAATATAAATATACAGATTCCCAGTATCTCGTTCGCTCGAATACTCGCATTGTTAATGGTTCGCATCTCGCAGGCCCACGATCCATATGTGAATCCTGTTGTGTGTGCTGATTAACGTGTTTCAATGAATCTCTTCCTATTCTTATCTCTTTGCCTTTGTCTTCCCTTCTCCTATTCGCATTCCTATTTCTGTTATATTTCTCCAGACTTTTTTGATTTACTCAGCGACTTCGCTATTCATTATTGCGAACCTCTTCAGCTCCCAAATACCGTTAATATATACAAACCCAACGCCGAGAATCAAGCACGCCTCACCCGCCCCCTAAAACTTACCAATCCCGTTCTACCCTCCAAGCATCACCAGGTACCAACCCCTGCGCCCTCAAATCACAATCCCTGTGTCCCCATTTCTCCGCAAACACTCTCCTCCCATGTTCAATCGACATCTGGATGCCTATTTCGAAGCCCTCAGAGTCCCTATAATAAGGATCGTTTTGTCCGCCTACCTGTCTTCCCTGCCACGTATTTCGTCCGTTTTTATTCGCGACCTTGGAATTTCCCATATGACCCAATACATCTAAAAGTTTGCGCCATGATTCCTGGGCTACGGGTTCATCGGTCCATTCTCTGTGATTTTTATCCGAGAAAAGATTTCCCGGGCCTAGATCGCGGGGCTTTCTATCAGAGGAAAGAGAAGCATCGATTATTGCGTTCGAATCTGCTTTAGCGAGTTCTTCTTCAACGGCATTCGGATCAATGAAAGAAGGATCTGGACCCCCTTTCTTTCGATACAAAACTTCGAGATCATCCAGACTACTCGCTACATCCCAGATAGCACCCGCAGGCCAGTCTCTCATTTCGAATCCTTCCATGGCGAGTCTTTCATGCATATCGCAATCGGTGCCGTAGAAAGGTATTAAGGTATCCCAACCTCCGACTTTTTGATATGATTCCGTGTTGACGAGAGCAAGACGATCGTAGGAGAAGAATTCGAGAGCCCATGGTTTTACGACTCCTGTTTCCGGGTTTGGAGTTGTTACATTGCGGAGAGCGGAGACACAATTATCGTAGAGGGATTGAAACTCTTTGGGTGAGGGATTGACAATATCTGGATGAGCATCTATCCATCGATCCTCGAATGACAGAATGGTGAGATCCATATGACTCCAGAAATAAGCTGGCCATTTGTTTTCAATAGCTGTCCATAAGAAATAGTTTTGTACTTGGGCAAAAGTGAGTAGAGTAGGTGCTATGAGGACATTCACACCAAGCATATTCAATCGAGTATGATTGAGAAAGAAAGGATTTTGAAGTGAAAGTTGTCCATCTTTATTTGAATTCATGACACCTGTATTCTCAAAGACATATATATCCGAAGGAGGCCATCCTGCAGTGATGTAAGAAACAACAACTTGCTGAAGAAGACGCCAATTCCTTGTGAACCCAATAAGCAGAGGAGTTTTTTCAGGGACATGCGGATTAGGAGGTTGATTCCATTTTGGAATTGGAGGAAGCTCTGAAGCTGAATGTGCGTTCAAAGCAAGAGGGAAATTGTCAACTATAGGGTAGCTTTTCGGAGGCTTGAAGGTTTTATATTTCGGATGCTTTGGTCCAGTCTCGATTGGTTCGGGTGGAGGAACAAAAGATGTGAGTGGTCTTATAGTATTTCGTAGATAGAAACCAGTCAGAAGTATAGTCGAAGCTACGAATACACTAAGTAGCATATAGCGCTGGCGTAAAGAGATTGACATCATTATCTGCAATCTACTCATGGAATGGAAGGAAGAAAAATGATCGGAATGTGATGGGATAGAAACATGCCAACACAGCGATTATGAACGATCAGAAAAAGACAACATCAAATAGTAAACAAATCTCCAAAAAACTAATTGCGAGGGACATCCCACAAAATAACAGAGGAAAGAAAAAAAACTAGTCTACCATGGTTTGAAAGAACAAAGACTTACGAATCCATCCCACTAAGGAAGCCCCCGAACGCATATTTCTTGATATCATAGACTGCCTGAATGCATACTATATGCCAAGTCTAAACGCACTAAAGGAGAGATAGTCTCCAAGCGGCAATATTTGGTTCAAATCCTCTTCAAGCCCCCATCTATATTGTTCATTGGCGCTGACATGCACGTCAAATGCCATATTGACGATTATACCGCAGCATGTGAAGAATATCTACTTCATGCCCCATAAATTATAGACGAGGAATTGCTTCGCACTGAACAGGCATGACATGATAATTTCCCTGCACGTACCCTGACTACTTGAAAGGCTCGTGTGCTTGCACTATGTCTCCATTTTTGCATCCTTCCTGGCGGTACGAGTTGATTTCAGTCAATTATCACACCCAATGATGTTTGATGATAGAAATTCTGACGCCTAGCTTATGGTCAATCTGTTAAATTTCGTCATTGAGCCGTTAATTGTCACTATTTACCTCCAAAGACAATAATAGCCTGACAGATATAATTTTAGAACCGTTTCCAAAATAGGACCGGAAGTATCCTCTCTCTTGAAATAGATCCTCTCAAGCTCCATCTGCGCTACATCGATATTGATATTGATACAATCTCGATGCAACATAGAAACCATACCATTCTCAATGTATTGAAGTCTGGAGATGAACATAACTCTCAAGCACCAGGATGACGGGTTTCACGGCTCTTCTGGCAGTGGAGTCCTGATTGAGAATTGATTATAAGGCTCCAATTGGTGAGAACTTATGAGAAGCAGTTCCAAAAAGTGCATAGGCAGTACAATGATATTTAGTAAAAGGTAGGTCGCTGAAGTTGGAATAAAAGTTCGGATCCTGCACTTTTGCGCATTGCATATCTATGCGGGAAGGGAAAGAGAAGTGCTTCAAATTTACTGACACCAGATTGGCCATTCATGTCATGTGCTTACCTCGCATAATCATTTACCATGTATGATATATTACCCCCCTTCATGAGGGCCAACGAGCTTAGGATTCCACTTGTTAATGTCGATTTCATATTTTTAAAACATCATTGATTGGTTTGAGAGTGTAGATTCTCTGTTCTGAAGTCAATTATTCTTCATATTAAATTGAATTGTAATTGAGAGAAGCTAGTCAATGCAACTCCTCCTATACACATTCTAAGCATAAAGTTCGTGACATATTTCTCCAATAGCCAAGTCGGAGCAAGGAATTTATTCTTCTGGTATGAGCGAACTCCATGAACTCCTGCTGCTCTGATATCAAGGTTCTCTCTTGGCGATTCTCCTATTGATAGCACATGCTTTACATGTGGTCATGATGCAAACACTCGGACAACCTGGTCTACACACCCTGTCGCAATAACACATCTGATGCTTACTTTTGCATCCTCTTTTTTTGCTGCCCCATTCCCATTCTTGGTCGGAATTGCCACTCCACTTTCTCCATTGAGAATGGGAACATCCTTAATAACACTTGGGGCCCATCTCATACAACTGACGAAATGACCATGCGAATCACTTATTGTCTTTACACATTTTCCTTCTTGCGCAAGATCCCAACACCTCAATGTCCTATCATCTGCCACACTTAACAAATATTTTCCACCAGGGTGAAAGACAAGAGCTCTAATCCAATTATCATGGCCAATGAGTGTCTTGATCAATGTACCTCTAGCATCCCATATTCGAATGCTCTTGTCTCGAGCTCCGGTAGCGACGTATTCAGCGGAACTGCTCGCTGCAGGTGGTTTCTTTAATCCTGCCATGGCAGCCAGATGAGGGTAACTTGCTGGTGGTGCGAATACACAACATTCGATCGTATTTTCATGTCCTAATAAAGTTGCCTTTGGTTCTCCTGATGCTGCGTCCCATATTCTTGCGGTTTGATCTACCCCAGCAGATAGAAGCCATCGACCGTCAAAAGAAGGTGCTACATCACGGACCCAATCCGCATGTCCTCGAATAGTCTTCACACAATATCCCGTGGAAACATCCCATATGCGTAAAGTTTTGTCTCGACTTGCTGATACCAAAAGGTTTCCAGATGAAGGCGATCCAGCTGCGCCACTAGGTATGAATCGTACGGCCGAAACAGAATGATCGTGTCCAGGCAATGTGCGAATATTCTTATACTGATCGCTTGGATCCCATAATTTGATAGTAAGATCACTAGAACACGATGCCAGTAAGGTTCCTCCTCTAGGGCCACCGAAATCAACATCCAGTACTGCTCTTGTGTGTCCTTTGACAGTGAGTTCTAATTCTCCAAGCTCCCAATCCCAAATTTTGATTGTGCAGTCCTCCGAGCCCGATGCCAACGATGAAAACACTGGATGAAATGCAACACAGGTAATTGCTTCCCTGTGCGACTGAAGATTATGCCTCGCTGGTGATTTTGGTAACCACGCCGTAGGATCGGTATTTCGATTTGATAGAGATGTAGGTGTTGCATTATCGATTTCACTTTGTAAAGCCGCATTTCTCGCTTCGAGGTCCATTATCTATTTCCCAATAATCAGTAGAGAACTCTTGTTGAGTTTGATCTTGAGGATTCTCACCTTCTTCTGTAACCGCACCACACTTGTCCATTTCTTCTCCAGCAGGCCTTCATATTTCTTACTCGTGGCAGAATCGAAGCTTTCACCGATATCAAGTTCCTCACGTAACGTCGCGGCACTATGTAAAAGATTCGTCGAGGTAAGGTATGCTATCATAGACTTGTGCCTGCGAGAGTAATATTAGCCATCATGAGGATGTGATGAAGAAGACATGTTCAACTCACAGCTCCTCGGCCTGCCGCGACGTCAGATATTGGCTCATGACGACTATTGTATGCGATACATGAAGTTGAATGGGACTCTGATATTAATTTCTTCCAAGGCTGATGCGCCTGGCAAGCGAAATATTAAACGGTTCGATGCTTGTCTCCGATATCTGATAGAGATCTCTTTTGCCTTTTCTTTTTTGCTTATGAAAGGGTAATTTGTCGTGATTTTATGGCTTTTGACTTTTCGAAGCGCAAGTATGCACACACGCTTTGCACACGTTCCTTCACACGTACCGGTAAAGTGTTAAGGTTGGGTATGGATGGCTAGATAGATAGCTGGCTGGCTGGCTGGCTGGCTGGCTATTCCTACTTTATTTATGCTGAGAAGCGCGGGGTGTCCACAACTTTCGTTTTGACGATAGGCGGTAGGGCAGAAGTTCTTTCTTTGTGTTCTACTGAGACAAAATGAATACTTTGGACAATTGATGAGGATTCTTATTTATGAGATGATATGAAACAACATTATGCAAGAATCAATTATTATGCCATGAATTCTAGAATGCACGGAAGGTTCGTGATGTTTTGTTATTGTCATACGAAGAGGATTTAATAGTATCTAGCATCTACCTAGGTACTAGGTGAGGTAGGTAGGTAGGTAGGTAGGTATGGGATTTTGGAAACATTTTGATTTGACATTTCTTTCTTCTGTTGACATTCACTCCAGACATCACTCCAGACATCACTCCAGACATCACTCCAGACATCACTCCAGACATCACTCCAGACATCACTCCAGACAGACTACACTCACTACTGGTACAGACTACGCGTTTATTATTTGATTCTCCTTCTCATCAGGCACGTGTTAGGCCAAAAGGTTTCATCCCCTGATACATTTTGGACGCCCAACTTTATTATGAAAGAGTGCACGCGCCAATTTGGCAGGGATTGATCGATATCGGTCGTTACGGTTACGGTGACGGGAGTACCCTCTCGTGCCTCTCTCCAATTTTGCGGTAAAGTCAACAACCAACACAACGCATCAATTCATTTCAATTCAATTCTTTTCAAGCCGTACTCTATATTTTGAAAATTACAGACTCAGTACTTATTAGGAATAAACTGTGTTATCCGAATATACACACGATTTTATCAACATCAAACACTCTTTTCCCTTCCACTTTTACATGAGATAATTCTATCAATATCAGAAGTATCATTCAAATTTCCACCCAAACAATCCATCCATCCTATCTAAACACCGACCGGTGCTTTCCTGTCCCCAAAATTTACCCCACGACCATAAACTCTTTCTCAAATTTGCATACAACATCAAATTGGTAGGTGGCTTCCGTTGCTCTTTCCCATATGCAATAACGATGGCTTTTCCTAATCTGCGACACCGTCAATCCACGTCTCCATTCTCGACATGGGACTGGAGAAGCATCCCCCTCCATTACCCATGTCTTTATCAAAGCTAAAGCTAACCAAACGGATAGCTACTGGAAAGCTACCGCAGAGCCCTAAAAAAGTTACAGGAGCCAAGATGGCAGAGCAAGAAGAAGATTTCAGTTCTCTACCCCTCCCAGATAGATTTCAACACAAGGTATGATTTCTCTGCTGAAATTCCATTTATAACTATTTCTCTCCTTGGCGCTATCAATCCCTCTCAACTGGCAGCAAACATAGACTAACACTTATTCTCGGTGATAGATATGGAAAGTAAGAAAGGCAGCATATGAAGATGCAGCAAAACAATTCGAAGTCACGCCAGATGAACATGACCCCGTGTTTAAACCATTTCTTAACGACCCTGGATTATGGAAGGGAGCAGTGGCAGATTCGAACGTTGCGGCACAGCAAGATGGTATCGCGGCATTATGCGCTTTCTTAAAGTTTGGTGGGCGCGAACATTGTACCAGGACACGAAGTCATACATTAACTTCCTTGGTCGAGAAGGGATTGAGTTCAACAAGAGCTGCTACCAAAGCCTCTGCGCTCGAAGCCCTATTGTTATATGTTGAATTAGATGTAGCCGCCCCGGTCATCGAAGAGCTTCTTCCTGCATTGTCGCATAAACAACCAAAAATTGTCGCAGCGACAGTAACTGCAATAACCGCCATATATCACGAATATGGATGCAAGACAGTGGACCCTAAGCCCGTTCTTAAAGTTCTACCAAAACCATTCGGTCATGCAGATAAGAATGTACGTGCGGAAGCTACAAAATTGGCCATCGAGTTTTATAGATGGTTACGAGAGGCCATGAAGCCAATGTTCTGGGGAGACCTCAAACCTACACAACAGACCGATATGGAAGCTCAATTTGAAAAGATCAAGGGGGAGCCAGCGCCAAAACAAGAACGATTCCTCAGATCACAACAAGCAGCAATGTCTAGGGCACCTCCCCCGGGTGAAGGTGGTGCAGAAGAGGAGGATGAGTTGGAGGCTGAAGGTGTCGAGATTGATGCATTTGACTTAGCTGAACCACAAGATGTATTATCCAAAGTTCCTGCAAATTTCCACGAACAGTTAGCTTCGTCAAAATGGAAAGAGCGAAAGGAAGCGCTGGAGGCTCTATACACTTGTGTCAATGTTCCTAGAATTAAAGACGCCGATTTTGGCTTGATCGTTCACGGTCTGGCAAAATGCATGAAAGACGCTAATATAGCAGTTGTCACTCAAGCTGCACAGTGTGTTGAAGTTTTAGCTCAAGGATTACGAAAGGGGTTCGCCAAATATAGATCCGTTATTCAAAGCCCTATTATGGAGAGATTAAAAGAGAAGAAGGCATCTGTTTCAGATGCTTTAGGTGCAGCACTTGATCAGGTATTTGCAGCAACGAGTTTGACAGAGTGTCTAGAGGAAACCATTGAGTTCTTGAAACACAAGAATCCTCAAGTTAAAGAGGGAACCGTTAAGTTTTTGATTAGATCGCTCAGGACAACTCGAGAAGCTCCCTCCAAAGCCGAAGTAACTCAGATTTCAGAAGCTGCAAAGAAGTTACTCGCAGAATCCAGTGAAGTACTGAGATCTAGTGGAGCCGAAGTATTGGGTACGATAATGAAGATTATGGGCGAGCGTGCAATGGGACCACACCTTGAAGGACTGGATGATATTCGGAAAACTAAAATCAAGGAATTCTTCGACATTGCAGAAGTCAAGGCAAAGGATAAGCCTAAGCCTCCTCCCGCCCCTGCAGCTCCTAAAGCTGCCCCAGCAGCAGGCCCTAAGAAAATGGTAAAGAAGACAGTCGCAAAGAAACCACCTCCACCACCAAGTGCTTATGCCCAACAAGCTCCATTAGAGGCTCAGCCTACAGCAAGAAGTGCCGCTGGATTAAAGAAGCCAGGTGGTCTTGGACTGAAACCACCAGGGAAAAAAGTGGTACCACCAGCACTTGCTTCACCTAAGCGTAACGCTCCATCACCAGTTCCGATTGAAGAAGAAGCTCCACCTCCACCTCGTGTAGGTTTAGGTCGTGGACCAGCTGGTCGATCATTGGCAAAAGCACCATCCGCTAATGCAGCTCCTCCCATGTCCTCAATGTCACCTCCACCGAATGCCGGTCTGACTGCTTTGGAGAAAGCTGAGCTGGAAGAACTGCGATTGGACAAAGATCGATTATTACGCCAAGCTGACGAAATGCGCCAAGAACGCTCGAGACTATTTTCAGAAATTCAAGAATTGAAGAATCAAAATGCACAGCTAATAGAGGATCATACACGAGACGTTTTATCAATCAAAGCAAAGGAAACCCAACTTGTTCGTTCGAGAGCAGATGCCGAAACGGCGGAAGCAATGTGTGCACAATTAAGGAGGGAGCAAAACAGATTAAAGCATGCTTTATCAGCCGCCGAAAGAGCCAGTAACCATAGCCCATCGAGAGGATTATCGAGCCCCGGACGTGATGGGGCACATGATGAAGCTAGCAACTACCGCGAATCTATGTATGGCGCTCCTTCAGACAGTGGACGCCCAGATTATAGAAGTCGCCCTCGTATGTCTATCACATCTTCAATTGGAGAAGATAATTCAAACGGGGCTGGTCCTTATGGTCGAAATATGTTAAGTCCTGATTTGGAACCTACAAGTAATGGAAGATCAAGTGCTGCTAGTGGCAGTGGCAGGGCTAGCCCAGCACCACTATCTTACACAAGTGATCGCATGTCTAGAACTGGTAGTATTCCCAGTGGCAATGGAACAGGTGTAGAAAGCTGGAAGAGGGCTGCCGAGGTCACAAGTGCTTTGAAGGCAAAAATTGAGCTTATGAAGGTAAGATTTATGTACATTCTTTTACATACTGTTTTCAAGGTACTAACAACAACTCGTTTGTAGGCACGACAAAACATATCCAAACACTAAGCATATGGAAATCAAATATTTAATGAACCAAGGATAGAATAGGCATTGAGAGCATCGGGTAGATGGCGAAACGGAAAGGAAAGGATGGGAAAGGAAAGGTTTATTTGGCACTGATCAAACGGTGTTGTGGTCGTGCTTGGTATTTTTTTTTCCCCTTGTGGTTTGAGGTGGCATTTTCTGTCTTGGTGCATATAAGGGGTTTTATTCGTCGTCGTAGACGAGGGCGAGGCGAATGCGAATGAATGTGAGGCGAAATGAGACGATGATTATGCTCACATGCCGTGTTCGATATGCGTATGTGGTCGTGGCTGGCGTTGATTGTACTATATTGTACTTTACTGTACGAGCGCACCACATTTGTTTGAGGGGAAAGGATGTCATGTGCGTAGGGATACACACATGTTTACGAAGTATAGGTTAGGGATGGATGCCCGCTTGCTTGATGCGTAAATGCGTAGCTGCGTAGGGGTCTTGTATTTCTCTTTCTTCAATGATACCATGGAAATGAAAATCTACGCTTATTCTTACGAGTATTTGAAATCAGTCCATCGTGCCGTTTGTGTTTATGTTGATATCTGGGATGCGGAGAAGGGAGAAGGAGAAGGACCCCTGAAATTTATGGTGGTGGTAGGTAGGGGGTGAGCTGTTGTGCGACGGTAATGGATTACACGGCATATGGATGACGATGTCAGATTTATGTAGAGGTAAGGATGATGCTTTTTGTGCTTCAAGGGTCTGCTTTGGTGATACATTGCTTTTTTTACGTTTTTTTTTATGTGCGCGTGTGCTTGTGTAGGTGAGTGTGAATGGGGGGCTGGAAATGGTAGTGGGATGTACGTTTTATGTACGATGCTTGAATTGGATAGGGATTGAGGTTTTTATTATTTTGCTGAAGAAATATTTCTTCTATGGGGGAGTAGGGTGTGAAATCAGATGGCATGGGATGGGAGAATATATTGCCATCTTGTATGTATGTATATATGCATATTTGCATGTACATTTACGAAAGAAACGAGGATACAATAGCTATTGAAAAAGAAAATAACCCCTATGTCTAGGTCCGGGTCCTCTTGCATCGGAGAATTTTTCTTTCGTGCCAAAATTAACGGGAAGGCAATTAGGCAGGCGGGAAGGAAAGATTTTGACACATGTAGGTGCTAGGTTTTATGTATTATGTATCATGTATCATGTATGTGACGCTGGGAGTTGAAATATTCTCCGTGCCGGAGGTTGGGAGTGTGGATAGGGGATAGGGGAGTGTTGAGATTGGATGGCGCATGCGGAATTGACATGTGGGATATTGGATATGGGGGCGCGGGATGGGGGTTCGATGGATAGTTTTTATGTAAGGAGTGAGGAGTGAGGAATGGAGATAGATGGAGATGGGAGTTGCTTTGATGAGGATTTACTATATGTTGGGAGTGCATGAATGGACGGGCACGCGACGGATCGTGGGAGAAATATAGATGGAGTATCTTGTATTGAATTGCATTGTATTGTATTGGAGCATCGCATAGCATGGCATGGGCGGGAAATCTTGCACTTTTTCGATATCTATCGAGGGAGAGGAGAAATTGCTTGATTCTTGGATTGTCAAAGCGGGATTGAGCGTTTATAGGGAGCTTAAATTTTGAGGATTCGATTGGTAGATGGAGAGTAAATTAAGTGTATATAAGAATTTAGTGTACCGGTAGTATAGTATGCGACTTCCTTTACCATCAAGCGACTACAAGTTCCGAGCTCGCTAATTGGGGAGAGACTGTCTACCTACCTACCTATGAGAAAGAAATGATATGAAATGAGGATCCAAGTTCCGACGTCATAAAAGGTTCGAATTGAATTGTCTCGGAATATAAAATCCTTTGAAGAACAGGCAGGAAAGAGTGGGATGGCGAGATGGGGCAAATGGGAAGCAGATATGTTCTAGAAACTTTGGAGAGCTGAATCCTTCGAGACGGTTGGCACGCGATGTTGGAGACCTGAGTTTGCGATTTACGTATGATGGATATACTCGTGCACTTCTTTCTCCTCAAAGGGAGAAGAAATAGCTTGGGTGTCGTATCATTTTCCCAAATAACAATTCTCACCACTTTGAAAACGTTCGATGATTTCCCAAAGGAGATTTTACAGCAGCGATTAATTTTTTTTTTAAAAAAATTAAGGGAAAAATGTAATCTGATATTTTAATCTTCCAGAAGTTCTAATTTAGGTAAGGTAGACCCGTCTGTGTGAGTGATGTGCAGGACGTCACATCACATCATATCACAACGGTCGGACATGACATTGGTAGGGTTTAGGGTGAGGCCAGGGATCTTCTTACATTTCCCAAGATGGGTTTGGGATGAATGGATGGGACGCTGGGGTTGAATTGGACGCGCGCACATGATATCCTGTGTACCTATGCTTGTCAGATGAGATATCGTGGGTGGGGTGAGAAGATATGAGTGGTGATGGATGGTGGGCGGTGGGTAGTATGATGCGGCACGGATATTATCTCAAATGTTATAACGGTGTTGTATTGGGTGTTTGTTTGGGTATTGGATGTATTTGATGTCGGAGGGAAAGAGAACAGATGGTTGGGTTGGAGTGCTTAGATTGGAGTGCTTTGAGGCACGCGAGCCACGGTACTGTGCCGAGCAGTGGGCTTTGCAATGTTTGATTATGGTAAACGAAAATGAAGGGGTATCACTTAATGTAGGTATGTATATCGCTAATGATCTCAACACCAAGCCTCACCGGCATGCATACTTACATACTCAAGAAAAGATTTAGCTACGCAGAATTTGTTTTCGTAAGGATACGATCTATGTGATAGGTCAAAAATAGCAAAAGGGAATTGGATACCGTGGGTACCTGGGAATGGGAACATGAAAGACGTTGAACAGGTGGTCCAAGCAAGCTTGGTAGCGAATGTATGCGCAGCTGAGAAGGGAATAGATGATGAGCGCTGCATATTCGGGGTAGTATTCGAAGGGGATATGTGGGTGAGGGGTATGCCCTTGTTTCATTGGTAAGAATATATGTAAGTGAGGACGAGTGAGATTGGATTATTCATTTGCTTGTAAACAAACCGGTATTGCTAAGATGAGAGGTCGGATTCGGATGGAACTAGAGATGGGGTGAGAATTTGGGCAGCTTTACTTATCATTCAGTGATGGATAAGGAAAATGGTGAGCTTGTGACTTCTTTTGAGATACATGGCTTTGAATTTGTTATTAATTGATTGATGATATGGAAGTCAGACTATCGAGAAGATTATCTTCAGTGGTCGAAAGGATGAATAAGGCAAGTGGGGGTTGCACGAATGATACACCTTCTATCGTATATCTATGGATGAGTTGGCCTCGCTAGCTAGTCGTTAATGGATGAAGTCGCGCGCGCCGAGTAAGAACTTCATAGCAAATGACGCCGATGATGATGAGTAATGAATAATCGGTGAAGGAATTTAGTATATCATCCATACCACTTCATAGAATATGGCTGGCTTCGGAGTGAGCGGAGAAAGAAGTGTCTAACAAGCTCCCCTGTTGGAATTGCACTACTCAGGTGTGTTGAGGTTAATCCATTGAAAACTAAAATAAACAAAATTGCGGAAAAATTATTGATCTTGCTATTAATTTACAACAATTATCTCAATGCTTTTCTTGGACCGTTGTACACGTAGGTAGTAGACATGAATCTACAGCTACATACGATATGCAGGAACCATATGATCAAATATGGCCAGGTTAATGGGAATAGATTTGTAAAATTTGACCATCTTTCGTGCTGGACGACGATATGTATGTGTACTGCAATAAGTCAGAATCCGGTAAACATGTTATAGCACCCTGACTGCAGCTATATATTGGACATCATTGTATTTTTCTCCCAATTGATAAACCAGGTTTCGGAAGAAAAACCGTTAAAACGGGCTCGACGGGCAGGTAGAGATAATGACAGTGCGTACATATGTTGTGGAGGGACGGGATCGGCTGTAATTATCCATTCTTCTTTACATTTTGTTCTCGAGTCTGTCACTGTAATGACAATCAAAGGAAAGGAATATGGACATACTGAACCAAGTCGGTAGAAGGATCTCCGAGGTCTATGGGGAAGATCTCCATGTTGTACTCAAAACCAGCGTATGCTGTGATCACAATATGTCCAATGTGATACGATGAGTTTGCCGCTTATGTCTTTCTCACTATAACCTAACACCTTTCATTAGTTGATATCAAAGTGGAAATCAAGACTTTACAGATGCAACACCGGCTGATGAATTGCTAGTGAAGTCTTGACCAAAAGCCAAAATACCCCCTTACCATCTGCCGAGATAACTCCTCTCCTCTTTCCATCCCGTCTGCTCAGGACCTCAGGTATCTGCATCTCCATTCAATCTTTCTGACCCTCTAAGAATCAATCACTCGAAACACCATAGAAATGTTAACCTGGCACAACATGGCTTGTGTACCTCAATATCTATCACCTCTCAAATTCTCTCCAATCTCGCTCATCTACAAATCCATACTTCCGAATCCCCGCAGGTGCTACAAACAGGATTATTTCCCGCAGGCCACCAACCATCCATCCAAACTCTTCTTAATCCTTGTCTTTTACTGCTTCGACCGCTCGCATCCGGTTCATCGGCTCTTTTATTGTATATTGATTCTCATCGGTATTTGCCATTGCAGTTGCAGCCGTTTGCTAGCTTTTCATGTCTTGTCTTGTCTCGTCTCGGACGGAATGGAAACGGTTGTAATAGGAGAAAAGGAAGATTGTAATATAATATACTCCGCACGTGAACGAGGCGCTTCTTGATGAGTGGCTCCGGTGAGAGCCGGTATTATATGTCTTGGGTATTGGGCATGTATTGCTATCTGGAAAACAATGCTTACCTCCGACGCCGTTACGAATCTCTTTGCTTACCCGGTTTCTAATCACATCTATCCACATCGTATTCTAATAGAAATGAGTACCGATATCCGTCCACATCAACATCCCTAGTAAGTATGAAAGTATATCGGGATCATTGAAGATATTGTGACATGAGGTGATTGATAGTGACTTGCCTAATCGGGTAATTAGTCAACATACAATATCTCATAGTTCTCACACGAAATGACCTCTTTCATGGATTCTTATCCTTTTCCCGACCATGATTGAACGACAGCTGCATCCCGCAGTTCACCCCCACCAAACCCCACGTCTTCTACGACCGTTTGGAAGAATGACAGGATGAAATACCCTGTCTAGACCTAGGCGATGTGAATTCTAGAATTTCTACTCGGTACACTTCCCACGCGGGTACCCAGTCAGATACATGGCAAATGTTGCTTACAGTAAGTCACTAGTACATTACATATGGAAAATTAGTTATCCATTTCGCGTGGCCAAGGGCTGATCGTCCCAAGCAGATGGGAATTAAAAGAAAACAGACAACAAAAAAATGTGATAGATCAAATAATGCAAAACCAAATCGTCTCGTTACCAAAATCAAAACCCACCCCGCAGTTTTATAGAGGGGATCTAGAGAGCCCGAAGACCTGGTTACTATGTTGAGTTACAGAATTAAAAGACTGGAGTCTCTGCGGTGCAACATGTTGTCTTGTATGCTGAGTAGTTTCTTACTCGCTTGCAACAATAGCGTCTAAAAGCTATGTAATCGTGCTCATCAAGGTCTACGCAGGTATTATAAATGATATTATAAGCAAGGAAGACGACCTAGATAGAAGCTGTCTTATTATGACCAACGCAATGAAAAAGTACAAGAAGCGAAATTAGTATTGATTAGGAAGAGTGTACTGAAGTGGCTAAAAAAATACCTCGGAGTAAGAAGAACAAAACATGTTCGTATTCAAAAATAGGATATGTTTGCGATTATTTAAACCAGCCTCAGTGAGCGAACGCGTTGTACAGATGATGCTGATGAGAATAAATGATGGTAAGATGACTGTATTGCGCAGAAAATTGCAACCAAAAAGGGGGGGGGTAAACACACGAAGTATCATTCGGAAATACATTCTCACTATTGATAGCAACGAAGCGAAGATATATTCCATTCTTGATTTCTATTTTATTGGATAACTCTGGCTTACATGATATCATTATTGTATCAATTACATCAATTAAAACCTTCACCGCATACTCAACAAAAAACCAACCAACCTCTTTACCTAGCTGACCAGAACCAGAACCAAGAAAGAGGTCAACTAATAGACATACTGTAACACTACATACAAAAATAATTCCACCACATGTTGTACGCAAACATCACGACTATCATCTTCAACAAGTTCAAACATCAAATCATCAATTAGCTACCATCTATCATATTTCATAACCTCACACGTCCACAAACATCCCACACTCTACGATCCTAGACCCCGCACACAACAACGCATCGCATCTAGGTCAACCATCACATAGGGTATAAACATCCCATCTCTTCGTTCCCTCTTCCTTCATGTGCTAGAATCCCATCCACATATATCTCTCTCTTCGTGCAAATGTGTACCCGAACTCGGTTATTGTTCACCTGTCACGACTGGATCTCGGCACAAATCACTTACCTAGGTGCCTACCTAATGATATCGTAAAATAATCCCGATGCTCTTCACCGTCGATGACACTTTTCTTGCCTCACCTCCTCATTTTCATCACTTCTCGCTTTTTCCATCGTTCCGTTCCTTTTCCTTTTTCTTTCAGATATCTATCTATCTTGCGTGCAAATCTCAATCCTACACTCAAAAACCCCACACCGTCCTTTAACCCGGATACTGGGAATCCCCAAATCATACTGATCAACACAACACCCTTTAGATCTGCGTACTACGCCGGTAGCCAGCACATACATACATATATACATACATACATACAAATTTGTCTGTACACACGACTAACCACCGACCAATTCTTATTTTCGACCCCTCTTCTAAATTTTTGCAAACTTTCAAAATATTCTCTCCAGTTCCTTGGCGCGCTACATAAGCTACACATTGTACTGCAATCCCACTCCATCTATTATCGCCCAGAAATGATGATAAATAATCGATTAGACAAATGATATCCATGGAATGTATTCGATCCAATGTCTTTCCTGTAGTTACATTTGATCTTTCTTCGTGCATAATGATGCACAGTATATCGACTCAGCAACCAAAGGGTACACAAGTACACATAGCTAAGTATGCAAATTGCCTTCCGAAACACACCTAGATCTCCCACTTCCTTAGCCAGTCGGTCATCACACCACCTTTCTGATCAGAGTCTTAGGGACTTTTCGAAAAGTGGTAGTAGAAATAATGCATCGAATTGTTGAGTATTCGATATACCCCTCCATCTGTCCACCTGCAAAAAATTCTCATCCCGCATCACCACCTTCATGACCCATGCATAAAATGACATGACTCCCTGAGACGAAACGAAACAGATCAAAGCGGACGCGACGGCTATGCACAGGTATCTACCTACCTGTCGATAACCATCTTCTGCACCGAATATCCCGTCCTCGCAAGCCGCTCCACTCGTCCAAGCGTTCATGTGAAAAACCTTAATAATAAGAAAAATACATGTAGAGGGCCCCTGGCTGCATAATTTGTACTTCCCCGTCATCCAATACATTTCGAGGAGTGATGCTGAGAGTTTCCCCTGTCTTGAACGCGGGCCGGTAGTGAAGTTCCAGGTCTGGGGAAAAGGGGAGATGGAGGTTTTACGGCCGACTTTTGCGGCAAGTTGACTTTTATCATGTCTCTTTTTTTTCCCGGTCTTGGGAGATGAGAGGAGGAAACCTAGAAGCTTAAAGCTGGACATCAGATGTGAGATGTGTGTGTTACCATGACCAGTGGATGAGATTGTCTTCCCTGAGATATTGGAAAATCTTGGATGCCTAACGGATGTCTTTCTTTCTTGTGCTTTTGGGCCGTGAAAATACGGATTGCTCTAGTTTCTAGCAAAATTCCGGGCCTGGATCATTCCCGAGTCCTGGAAGTGGTAAAGCGAAAACAAAGAAAGAAGAGAGGAATGCATCTTTGGTTTGCGAATGCGCTTTTGTTTGGTTTGTAAAAATGTTGTATGTGGAATACATACATCTCATTCTCAATGATCCATTATCATTCATATGAATCTTGATACTCGTAGAAAAAATGAAAGTCCCTTATCCAGCGAGTAAATTTCCAGTGAAAAAGTGACATCCTTCCCAAATGCACCACACTATTCATAGAGAGAACGCCGTCCCATTCCATTCCATTCCTTGCCTGGTCTGTCCTTCTTAATAATTTCCCAATTCCCCGTCCGTTGCTGGATATGTAATGTATAAAAAAGATTTCCTACTCCATACCCATACCCATATCCATAACCATAACATAAGCCATCCAATTCCCTTGCTCCATCCCAGTGTTATTCTTTGCATTGCCCAAAAATCCTTGTGTTGGAAACGTTGATGTCCAGCATACTATACAAACATGTGGTAAAGTAAGAAGTATGCCAGGCCAGTGACGATCCAGGAAAGTCTTTGTCTCCTTCGTCCTGGGTCCAATTGATCCGATGTCGTTCTCCTTCTTCTTTTCGTTCTCTTAGTCTCGTCCTTTTTCGTTTGCTTCTTGTGTCGTTCCCGTGTTCGTCGTCATACATAATAGATGGATGAGCACAAGTCCCGGACATGAGCGAGTCAAATTATTCATCATAGGTGAATGCGAGCCGTCTTTTTGGTGATTCGAGAATACCATTCTGGCATTTCTCCCACATGTTTACAGTCGCCTAATGACTTGTTAGCAAATGTTAGATATATCATATTATTTCGTGTTCGGTCCGAACGGTCTAGATTCGACGGAAGTGAAGGAGGGGTTCTGCTAACCGCACATTTCCGATTCACCTAGCCTATAAAAATCCACAATTAGTACATTTGACTCGGGAAAATTTGGTACACGGTATATGTTGAAAGAGCTGAAATGCAAGTACCTAAACTCGACAGCCACAACATTGGGTGGGCACCGGCGATGTGTCGTCTCATAATTGATACACCATGCCCGTACAGTATACCGAACGTGACCTAGAAATCAAATAGAAACTTTGTTAGTCTAATTCGTCAATACGTAAACAGATCACAAATAGACTTCCACCCGTGAAAGGGAAAAGAACCACTAACCACACCGAAACTCAACCTGAGTATAATCGCACATTTCCAACGTTGAAAGAGTGAAAGTGCTTAGAGGAGACGAGGGGGTAGTTGAAAGATTTATCTCAGCCTCGGACCGGGATATGCGTTTTCTCTTATCTTATATTGTGAACCGAAGTAAGAAGGAAAACGAATGACGGAAAGGCTTCGGGTGTACGAGGATCTCTTTTATTGAAGGGATAAAGTGTGAAAGCAGAAGTCGATCTTGTTTGTTATGTAGTTGTAGTTGTGGAGATCGGGTCGAAGAGGGGAAGTAGTTGGGTTGAAGTAGAAGAAAGTCTGATGTTCCTTTTTTTTTCTTCTTTCAAGAAAAGTTTCGAGGTCAAGATCGAGAACGATGAGCGACTACATATGTACAAAAAGCTCACCAGAACATGCACCCCTCGATCTAAGGTTCCACCCGGTTGATTCGGTCCATTTAGGATCAAAAGATTCACGGTGTGGTCCTCCGGGGTAGATTCGATATTGGAGGATACCTGGGTACATTCTATGTTATAATGAATTTTTAGCTTTTTCCTACCATTTAGCTCTTAACTCGATCGAGTATAATTCTGGAAAAGCCTCATTTTTTATTTTTAAAATGACGGTTAATTAATCAAAATTGACAAGGTAATACAAGTGGCTTTTCAACTTTTTCAAGAATTTCAAAAGAGTAGAACAAGGTTTGAGAACAATTGGTACAATATAGCTGTGCAGGGGACGAGCGAATGCCGGGTCGACAATCAGATTTCAGGGGGTAGAAGAGTCAACTGGATGAAAGAACAAGGTCAACTCACTGGTCAGCTCTTCTAGCAGGCCATTCTAGCGATTTTCACAACACGTGGAATCCTTAACTATTAATTAACTAACAGCAGCATGGATTTGCGGTGCTAACCGAACAATGCTAAAGGTGCTTTTGAGAATCCTCTTTGGCTTTGTCTCAGAATAGTAAGTGGATATCTCATTTGGCATCAAGGGCTTCAGGGCCCATTTCAGAGATTTTCGGTGACAGATTCTGCAAGCGCCGAGCACCTGTTACAAAAATTATAAAACAGTGTTGAAAAATGGCAAGTGAACGTTGAAAGACGGGGTCAGTAGAATTCAAAGTCGCTTGCTTGGCCAGTGGAAGTGGATATTTTAGCAAACAACTAATCTAACCTTCAAGCGCCCTCGGGTTAATCCAACCGACATAAAGCATTGTGATGGGCAGAAATCTCACGGCAGGAGTCAAGAATCTTCTAAATGACAAATGTAGCCTAAGATATGTTCTGGATATTGTTGCGAAAATTGTGTCGACTACCATCTCAAAAAGCAACCAAACAAGCCCTTTAGAGGTATGATACTCAGAAGTTCCAGCTCAGTAGTTTGGCGGCATTCATGTTAGAAAATTGCTGTTTTCAAGAAAGTGTCGCAAGGATATGAAGCGCTATCAGAACTGGCGTGATGAATGACTTGCGAAGTGAGTTGCTAAGTTGCTAGGGGGGTGTGGAGGATATGTCGGACCATTACCACGTTGCTGGGTCTTTAGAGTTTAGACCCCGTGAAAGGATCGGGCTTCTAAACCTAGAGACACAAACAAATGAGGGTTCTAGTGAGGAAATCAACCATAATCTCTTTTCTCAGGAGATGTTGATAATTTACACCTTCGTATCGCTATCACCGATAGGCGTGAGGAATGTGCCCGACTAACAACATCTTGTTCAGGTAGAAAGTCCACATTAGTTTGGGAGTCTGAGCAGCGGCACAGTCTTGACATAGCCAAGTATTTTCCTGTCGGTAGTTAGATGCTGATCGTAGATCAAATGCTCATAATATTACAAGTTGGTCAAGCGCTTACATGTATCCGTAGCGTTGCATGCTCTACCAGGCTTGCTGAAAGGGATCTTCTATTGAAGACACAACTACGAATTCACAGAGGTGTTGAGGTCAGGCACTGATGGAACTTGTAAGTCGATCAGCGCATTGCTCCACCGCTTTATTGTAGCGGCATCAGGCTGAGGAAATTGGCGTCACGGGTATTCTTTTTCTCATTTCTATCCAGCCGTCATCGAAACCTCATAGGGCATATGGAAGATTCTATTGTTCCATGGGAGGGTCCAGCATTGTTTCTAGATTATGTATGCTTCGTATTTCTTTTTTTACACATTAAAATCGAAATATTGGCGAAAATCATGTGCCGTCTCCGATGGCATAGTTTTGAATTCGGAGCATTTCATGACCTGCAAGGGGTGATTCAAGCTAGAAGAATCAGAGTGGGGATGCTTGACATACGGTATCACCGGTATGGCTGCGGCAGCATACCTCAGAAATATGTGTGAGCTAGGACAGACCGACTAAAACACAAATTAACACACTGTACTTAGTCATCTGGGTAGATTTTGAGTTTCCTTGGAAGCAATTTTAGCTGAGTTGACCTCATCCAGAAAAGAATAGCTATCGGTTAACCTTATCATACACTCAGCTAAATGCCTAAGTTGGCATCTACATCCCTTAATCAGCTACAAACCCTAAAGTTATGGAGCCTGAACCCTACTAGTAATTGAACCTTATGACAGCGGAGTTGACTTTCGGGGTTCATTTTGATCCCGATTCCAAAAGTATCACCGTGGTATTGGTATCACAATCTACCGCCGATGTTACACAAACAATACAATGAAATGAACTCGGACATTTCATGAAGCTTGAACCATGTGGTTCTTAAGATTTGGGTTTGACTGGAGTTTTCCCACCTCCTGTATCTTACGATTCGCCCTGCATTATACTGTACCAGAAACCAAACTCTGATCACAGACATGACCGAGTACAGACACGTCAGACACTCAGAGCGATGGCAAAAAAACAGGAGTTCCACTTCCCTGGTCCTATTATCAATGGGAAAATTTCGTTCCTAATACTGCTTTAGAAGCATATGAAACAGAGCCAATAATGCCCGCATCCCTTGAAAAGCTCAGAGATGAACCGTTGATCTGGCGAAGACGCGTCTGTCTATACCCTCCAGAAATGAACCACCGACTCGCACTCAGTACCAATCTTTCAACTGTAATACGAGGAATCGGTGTGGAGATGATAGGAAATCTACCCAGGTTCACAGTTACACAACAGAAACCTTCAACAAGATCAAGGAAGGATAGACTGCGGTCAACTACCGCGCTAGGTGGAGCGACAAAACCTGATTGCCGCCGTCTCAATATAAAATTTCTCCGGAGATTAGACTGTGGCAATATTCTCAAGGTATGACATGTCATCAAGAAGCATCTGCCTGAAAGTGTGATGATGTTGTTCTAGCCCGTAGACGCTTCGGATTTAGGCGCTGAGTACGTGGGTAGAATTGGACACATAAACAACCACGTGGGAAATAGTCGCGCTCTATCAATAAGGGACAACGACACAACATTACAATATAGAACTAGAGGAATATCACGGAATCCGAAGGAACAATAACATCGTTCGATAGCATGATCTTTACACCGTAAAGAACCGATGATAAGTAAACCATTGTCTCCACAGTTGATGCACGGAGTAGGAGATGGCAAAAGAGTTCTTGAGTTTGGTATTCGGAATGTGGTATTCGGAATCTGCAAGTCAGAATTTGCTCCTTTCCTCTCAGTTTGAATAATCCCATGATCCTTTTCTTACGCCTTTGAATAATATCGGCTCAATCGGGTTGGGTAGAATGAGAATTGTAAGATAGTCTTGAGGCCATGATGTTAATAATCTTGGTTGGTGGAAGGGTCCTGTTTTCTGTTGTTGCTATTTTTGCACACAAAATCATCTTATTGGTTTACTGGCCGGCAGTCCGTATTGAATTGAATCAATTCAGTAATCACTAAAAGAGAGAAAAAGAAACTTTCCTCAAACCAAACTACATCAACGTTCAGCTCCGATAGCAATACGGTCCAACCCACCAAAGGCCAATGGCCACGCAATACAAGGATCCCGAGTCAGTAACTAATTTGTAACTTTTTCATAGGGTTACACTATATCCACCGCGCAATACTCATTTCTGTCTCACACAGCCTTGCATTTAATACCTTGGCATCCAGCTCTGTGGTAGAATGATACTTGTCTACATACGTACTCGGTAAGGGTTCAGCCCCACAACTCCCTTTTCTCACTTGATTATGATTCGGGACTTTTCCTCACTCAAATCGTCTTGCTTATTTGCCCCTCTTGCTTCGTGATCTCCTGCACCCCGCAGAACTAGCCGCTTTGTAAAGGTGATGTTACCTTGTCTCGTCACTGCATGCAGTCTGTACATTACATACATAGGTATATGCGAGTAGACACATGACTACTGTAAGACAAGAATTCGACAATGTCTTCTTATCTAAACTCTAATTAGACACCAAAAGGTCTAACCGTAGTCGCGACGTGATTGTATCAAGAAAAGCATTTCTGAGATTCAAACTTCCAAGCATCATTATCGCAGTCTAGACTGTTGCGATCGCCCTGTTATAGGTTGCTTTTGTATAATGGTTGATCCGTTCGCCTTGTTTCCTTCCTCATAAGGTTCAATCATTCCGCGCGGTTCCATAGATCTAGACTCAAGCAAAGCACCAAAAGTGAACCTGGACCTCAACTCTCTCTCTCTCTCTATTCGTATTTACAGTACTCGAATACTTCATTTCAACCAGCCGCGATCGCCGACTCCTTTCCATTTGTGTCTTGAATTCATAGCGTTTCTACTTACACTTTTCTAGTACTTCCTGGTTTTCCAAAAGATTGTGAACCGTGGATTTGGGACCACCCCTTGTTCTTGATAGACTTAACTCCCCGGATGTCGTATCACATCTATCGATCCTCCATACCACCATCACAATCCCTCCAGCTTCTCTCAGCCCAACCCGACCAGTTTCCTCGCATCGGCTCATATGTCCACCCGTGCAATTCGGAACTCTATTTCCTCCTACTTTCTCTCACGTCAGCAGTAGACTCGGGCCTGGCTTCTTATCTGTGATATCTCTCGGGGCAATCTATCCGGCTTTGCAATGATCTGATTAATACCCAAAAGAGGGCAAAGCATTTTCACGGAAGACAATGTACCGACGTCTCAATTTGGACCAAGTTTCCAATCTTATGTCTTCAGCTTTTAATAGTAAATTCTCCTTCTTGGCACCAACAATAGGTGCACAACCACAATGAATCGGGGAGTTAATATTGTGAGGCTTTGGAATGGCGTTTGTGGTGTAGATCATGCATGATCGATCGACTTGGATGTGGTCGAAGCTTTCAAGTAGGTGCTGAGGATGTTGGAATGAACTAATATCGACCATGTGCGAATAGCAAGCCTCGGGCTTCTTTGAGAGATTATTCGAATTCTATTGATTAGCTTCGAAACTGTCAATATTGACATCTTATGTGGTTGTAAGACTTCTCCATGAATGTTTAAACTGAGAGTTCAGCACTGCTGTAAGATGTGATAGCTGATCTAGAATCTTACTCATGCTCAGCATGTTCTTGAACCGCAAGACGTCATTGGACCCCCAAAAAATTGGCTGCAAGTCAGTAGAGGACTAAACTCCTTCATCATGAGGCTCAATAAATACCTCTATTTGAGCGAGACTTTCATTCAACGACATCGTTGAGGACAAAAGATAGATTTCACCGACACACGTTTTTTAATCGTGAATCATGAACTCCTCCAATTTCCGATCAGAGCTCGTATATTTGTCTATTCCGCCTTCCTATTCAGCACTGCTCCAAACAGTTAGAAGATCTAATCTAATCTACGCCTCTTAAGTATACATTTTAAATCGAGGCTTACAAAAAGCCAAAAGTAAGGCGTACCAAAACTCCTTTTTCATGTAATACTCACATTCAAACAGACATATTGTCTAATTGGGCATACTGCATTTGGATGCAAGCATAGTTCAAGCATGCATCACAACTCCTCCGGAGAAGCGAGCAAGACTCGCCTACCTCTCAATTCCCCTTCTCTCCACTCAGTACCAATCACAACTTCAAAAATTCACCATGAAATAACAACTCATTATTTTACCACCATTCAAAGATCAAAACGAGTACGAGCAAAGCGATCACGAGCAAAAGGAAAAAGCAAAATGCGTTCGCCGGGAATCGAACCCGGGGCCCATCGAGGTTGTTTCAACCCTAATTCTCAGGTGAGAAGAAGGAGTTTGATGGCAACGATGGATTTTACCACTAAACCACAAACGCTTGTAGATGATTAGTTATCGATGCAAGTGAATCAAAGTTTTACATATATATCTAGGGTCAAATCTGGGATTGAGGAAAGAGGGTCTTAGGGTAGAAGAAATTTTCCAGAAAGTGGGGCGGGGAAAGGGCCCTCCTCATATCATATCCATAATTTTATCGAGCTTGCATATACCGGTACAGGTTACAGCATGGGAGAAGCCAGTGTTACCATCTGCCTAGATTCAAATATGCATACATGGCCATTGTAATGCTTGATCGTTATTGTTGAATCTAAACTCGGAAGGGAGTAAGAACTCAAGTGATTTCCCGAGGCCGAAAAGAGCAGCAGAAATCAAGAGATCGACGGCATTAGTGAAGTACATTCGATGCCGTCAAGGTTCGCTAGTGAGGGACTATCCATAAGCTACATAAGTTCGGCGATCATTCGGTATTGAGACCGAATGCGGTTCTGTTGTTTGTGACTATTTACACTCTCAGCAGTGCCACAATGTTCACAACCTTGCACTATCTACTTAGCTATCTGCACTCTGTTCAATATACAAATCAATAGTTTGCGCGTACTCTGCTTCAAGTCAACGCCTCTATGAATGTTGACGTGGCGGGAGTCAAAACTCTTTTAGATGCTAATGTCTCGCTCCCTCAATCATCATTCGACCGAATGACCTTCTTGCTTGGTGTTCCAAAGTCGAGGGTTCGTTCTCTCCACTAACATTTCCAACATGGAAAGGTATAGCTCTTTGATAATCGAGGGAAAGAGGGCTTGTCAGTGCAAGTGAATCAAATATATTCTGACATGCGTTGGGTGGTTGACTGGAGTTCTTCCCCACAAGTGTCATTGTCAAGTAGAAAGTATTGAATGTGCAAGCGTGAAGTAGTCTTGTAGGTCTTCTAATCAACGTTTATCTCAGAAAGTAGCCCTTCAATGCTCCATGCTCCTGTGGACTCTGCAAGTTCAGTAGTCTGGTACTATATATACAAACTCGTCCTAAATCTGCACTTCAATCGTGCATTCTGGGGAAAGAAGCATTGAGACATTCAATGGAAAGTGTTGGAGAAGATCAACTCCAGTCTTTTATGAATGAAGTCCATATTTATCTAAAGCACCAAGTAAAATGAAATATGCAATGGAGAAACTCGAAATATTCTGCAGCACTTCATTATTTCATTACACCACGTTTCCTCGAACAAGAATACCTCAAATTCCTGATCTATTGATTCTACAATAGTATGAGCCCCGAAATATGATCACAAAATGAAGAGAAGATCTTTGGACGAGACTCAGCCGATCCCTTGGAATCTGAGAATTGTATTTAGAGTGTGTTGTCTAAATCTCGTCATACATAGGTACTCTCTTACTATGCTGGAGACTAAGAACAATATTGCATCACAGTATGCCACAATATTACACCTAGATTGCTGCGGAGTATTTCCGGGAGGACTGAGAGAGAAGACTAAGGAAGAAAATACGCCGACCTTCACTACTATGCCAGGCAGGTGGAAGTCATGCATTACCAGCTCAGAGAATAAACCGGATTGTATCTAATTATCATCAATCAGTCATCAAATTCATATAAAAATATATACCATTACCCACAGTATTGAACTCGCTGCTCAAATCCGACTGACGTACTCTGGACCAATGCGGTATTGCTAATTCGCCCATAATAGGTATGCAGATATACTTGAGCGGCAGCAAGACATGGATTAATGAATCCGATTCAACCACCCATGCATATATTCCAATGTGCTTTCTCTCCTCACGACTTTGGCAGTTCAGAGTGATGCGAGGAATATACTTACTTAAGCCTCCTCTTCCGGACTTGGTATTTTAGATACTCGAGCTGGCGTTTAAACTCAGGGGCCAAGGCATATAAAAAGACATGAATAGTTGGTCGAAAGAATACAGCCTAATGAAGACCTCACCAAATTCACACTACACGATGCAAAAATATAACCATAATGGACATTGAAAACAAGAATGGTCGCTCGGCGATCATGAAGCTCACAACGTCTATGGAGGGTTACTTACATGACTATTTAGTACTAGAGTCTACAACCACTGTCTGCGCAGTCTTGAGTACGAGGCTCAATAGCAGACGTAACCTATTACTCAAACGCGGTCCATGGCTCGTTACAGATGATGTTCGTTTACCAACGAGATGGTTCGCTCCATGCTCTGTCTGGAGTAAATTGTAATTATCAGACGTGTGTAATCCAACCAGCCATTCTATAACAACACGAGCAAACGAGAATCCGTGCTTGGGCGAGTATTTACAATATCAAAATGGACGACTTGTAATTACCAGTAGCATGATATCAAAGCACATAAGCTTGATTAAAATCCCCCAACAAAAACCCTCCCCTACAATGAAGACATAAACCCCCTCACCACCCCTCAAAACTCACAATCCTTCATCTCAGATCTATATCCATCATTTTAAATGATCTAATGCACACAGCCATACAAGTCTACACACCCATTTAGCACAGTACATCTCAGTCGAAAATCGAAACATCCAAGCTATAGCTACTCCAAGATACGCAGGCTCGCTTTTGTACGAGCGTGGAAATCTCGCTGCGTAGCTCACGTCAAAACCACGATGGAGTACTATCAATCACATCCTAACGTACTTTATCTTCATATTCATTTCGAGTAAAATATAAGAATGTAACGCAGCCTCCAAGAAACCGGTAGCAATCTACCTAGCATAAACAAGCACTAGAGAAGAACCACAACCACGTTTCGAGGAAGTCCACTAAAGCGCAAGCAAACTCCACACAAGCAAACCTTTGACGTCTCCCAAAAACGATTTTGAAAACTTCGCACGCAAGTTCACTGATCCATCTATCATCCCCCATCCCCACAAACCCCGAACCCCAAACCAAGCAAACACAACACAGCACACGACCAAACCACATACGCACCCACAGCCCATCAATTCAACAACACCCATCTGCTTCTGTACTACAAAGAAAATCAAAGAGAACCAAGAGACGAGACGCCTACCAACCCAGACACCCCGCCCCACCCCGCCCAATCTACAACACACTGCCCAGCAATCCGCGACCAAGAATCCAGAAAGCAATAGCCTCCTGTCTATCCATTCCATCCATTCCATCCATCCATTCCATCCATATCTCTATTCCAACAATACAAACTAACATAAGATAAGATCTATAACCGACTAACTAACCAACCAACCAACCAACCCACCGATTCAAACAAATAAGCAAACAATTAAGTAAGTAAGTAAATAGATATCGTCGAATGACCAACATCTATAATTCCAGAACCTGGGAGATTGTGAAATTTCTACATACCCACTCACCCATCTATCTGAATATACATCGATTAGCGCAAGAGGCGCCTCTCTTCCATTTCGTTTTTGTATAGATGATGGGGTGGATTGCTTGATATCTAGCCCGACCAGACCTCGGTAGGTAGACGGGAAGTGAACCGAAGAACGCTGGTTCAATACCTCCTCACTAGATACAGACTCATCATCTCATATCATCAAAACTTATGCGTGACCAGATAGATGCTCTTTCTACCAAGTAAGATGTTGTGATGCATCTTATATTTTATTATTTACTATTAGACTATACGTTCCCTCCGAAACAAGGTATTACTATTGGTATTGATTCAACTCGCAAACCATTACACTCTATGCCACCCAGTCCAGGCCCAAACGACCCCCACTCAACCAGATCCAGATCCTCCATATATGAATCCCAAAACGCGCAAAATATCCGCCCATTCAGCCACTACAAGAGATGCACAATGACTTGATCCCCGCCTACGCTCAACATTCCAAAACTCGGATTTAACACCCTTAACTGATAAGCAAAGGTACATTTCACACCTCGTATCTATTGCCCTCCATGTAGTGGCGGTTTCGGCCCCACGATTTGTCGTCTACCAGCTCCAATACCCTGAGCTCCCTTGTTCTGCCCATCGCCACCGGTATACCCTGTCCATTGATTAACATCCCACTTGCCTCCAATACCTCCTCCAATACCATCAACTCCATCGCCGCCTGGAGCTTTACTCTTGAGTTCCTTCTGACTCTCTTCCCATTCCTGTTGTCGTTGTCTCTCCATCTCCATTTCCTTTTCCAAAAGAGATTTAGAAGCCCATCCACCAGCTTTGGTTTTAGTTTGTGATTCCACACGACGACGATCTTCTGCATCGCGTTCGGCATTGCTAGAAAATGTTCCTATTTCATTCGAATAAGTTGTGGTTGGTCTTGGTGGGGTCGGTGGAGGGTTTGAGGAAAGGAAACGGTCGGTGCGGTTTGGAGCTTTAGAGGTTGGAGATGTGTAGTTTGCTGGATCAGGTAAAGGTCTTGCTTCACCAGTCCGCTGAGGCTTGATGGGACTTGCCGTTGGTTCGGGCAATGGACGAGGAGGTTTGACTGGCGGCGCTGCATCTTCACTTGTATTATGTGAGCTCCATTGTTTGCGAAGGTAGTCTCGTTCATCTTGTCTCCATGTTTCATCAGTACCCTTTCGTGATGGTAAACGAGGGCGACTACGAGATCTCGGGCGAGCTTTTGATGACTCCTCCTTTAATCGTAATGTTAAATCATGATCTTGGATAGCGTCTCGATCGCCAGTCTTATGTTTTGAGACTCTTTCTGCTTGGTATCGACGCTCTCGGTCCCGAGCTTCTGCTAGTTCGTGTTCCAATTGTCTAATCCTGTCAGCCTCGCTAGAATCAGTTCTCTGGCCCTTCTTGCTCAAACCATTCTCAGCTTGATATTGACTGAGGAATTGTCCCTGTAATCGAGTGTCGCTAGTACCCCTTAATCTCTTTCGCTCATCCGCCGCTCTACTCTCTGCCTCAGACTCATCTTGCTTTCTGCGATCTTCCTCTGCTTTCCATCTGCGCTCTTGTTCCTCCCATTCTCGTTTCTCGTTCAATGTCTTTTGTCGCAACTTTTCGGTTTCTTGGACAAATCTTCTCTCCTCTTCCACACGAGCCCTTTCCTCCTCGGCCACGACTCTTCGCCGTGCCTCTTCTTCGGCCTCGAGCTTCAATCGTTTATCTTCTGCCTCTTTTTCCCTTCGCTTCTTCTCTTTTTCGGCGAGACTCGGAACGGTCGGACCAGCGTTTGTAATTTGTCTTCTGCCACCAAACGAAACTCCCATATTACCTTGACTCGCACCTCCCATATATCCATATTGCGCAATATTCCAGGCTGGAGACGTGGCACTCTCGTCGGATTTCTTACTCCAACTACTGACAGAATTGGGTGATGTCGGCGCACCAAATCTGCTAGGACTTCTCCTACCACTATCCGAACCACCAGTTCTTGAAGCTGTCAAAGTTGCAGGCTTGTGACTTGATGAAGCAGTGCTGGCGGTTGAAGCTTCCCTTCCTCTATTATTGAATCCAGTTCCAAGATATTGTCCAGTAACCTGCGGGCTCACAACACCGCCGCGAGATTTGGCGCCGATAGGATTAGGAAATTTAGAAGGGTCAACGCGATTTGCAGCTCTGCTAAATGCAGCGATACCTTGAAGTACTTGCGCGGGGTCCTTACCATCATAGAGATCGACCGTGAGAAACCTATCGTGGGCAGGTAGACTTAGCGGTGGCTTTTCGCATGCGCCGAGAAACAAAGCGATATTCTCTCGTTGTATGAAAGGCATCGTTGCTTTAGGTTTAAATCCACGGACTTTCATAGGATCAATCATAGCTGCAAGTCTGTAGGGAGTCAGTACACTATGGATCGGGATGTGATAAGGAGAGAAGCGTACTTGCAAAGTGCTACACCATCTTTCAGTGCAGCCAGTATATTATATGTGCCAAATCGTGCATCATCTCCAACATCAGGTAAACTCTCCCCCAGAGATTCTTCGATGAAATTCCTTGCTTCGTTCACAGCAGCTGGTGTAACTCGATCACCCCGCTTGCTATTAACATCATTGTCGAGATTTGTTACCGAAGCCATGATCATGGTTGTATGTGTGTAATCAGTAGATGGTTGCTGTTTTGTTATTAGGATGCGACTCCTTTTTGTTATGAAATCAAATCGCAATCTCAAATCTACAAGCACAATCCAAATTCATAAGGCGTATTTGCATGACGGTAAATCATAAAAGGTGGCCGGCGCTAAGGATGGGGCAAGGCTGATCCTGGAATGTGGTAGAAGGAAATAAATCACATGAGAAATCGGTTGGATAGGTAAGCAAGCAATGTGTGAACTTTGAGAGGATATAAAATTATTATTGTGATTGCCTCTGGATGGTATCGGTGACGATATTGATATTGAGTTTCTTAGAGGGAATGATGCTATATGAATCAATGCAATGTACAGTACAATGTATGATGTATGATGTGCCTACTAGGCAGGTATGTGCATATTGAAAGTGGGTTTTCACAGGATGTCACAGGATATCACATGTTTCTCATCCATGCACGTGACTTTTTATCAAACAAGGCTCGATCGAACTGTATGATGACACAAAGACCTATGCTCATGTAATGATCAACATCCCAAAAGACTCTTTGATTCCTCGATCCACATGGAAAATCTCATTTTGGATATTCGGAAAGTGATTAAAAGCTAAAAAAAGATCATATGATTCATAAGGTTAGAATCTTGAAAGGCGAGGAAGGCTTATTTTCTATGGACATGGACACCCACATGCAGCAGAGTAACATAATCGATTAATAAGCCAACCTTGGAAGTTAATATAAAAGCATCACCCGGAGTTTGAATAAAGATCCGAGGTTCTAGCGTTTTGACTTGGATTTTGGAGCATGATGCAAGCCTAACTTATGAGGCCTCATCAATCTTTGCACCTTTCCGCTTCCGTTTGTTGCCGTTGAAGCTAGAGCGGGTAGGGACTAGGTAGGCTCGGAGGTAGGTCGCACGGGTAAGCATGTAACTTGATGTACCTAACTGAAGTGAGAGAAGAATTGAAAAGGATCACGCGTAACGTGATTTCATTGGTCAAGAAGCATGAGCCTTGGAATGACTAAAAAAGATCAACAAGGCTTCATTCCATTGGTCAACTTGGCTAAATGACTTTATCCGACCATGACCGATCTTCCGTGGTGATAATCCTTGTTCCATCCATGATCCATCAACCTTTTCTCGCCTTTTTCCCCAAAATGTCTCTGAATTGATCTCTTTATCTCGACCAATGAAAAGTCTCTCAGACGCGACTTTAATCAGGACATACCTCAGCAATGTCAGCATATTTCTCACTAGACCACTCGATAGCTACAAATCGCCCCACACCGCAAAGACCCGCAGACCCGCAGACCCGCAAGGTAAGGCAAGATCTTTTACCTCTCTTACCTCTCTTACCTTTCTAAGGCTTTCTTACCTTTCTAAGGCTTTCTTACCTCTCTTATTACCTCTAACCTCTCTTACCTCTTACCTCTTACCTCTTTGAACATGGAGTCCTAGGCAAAAGACTCTAATCTTCATCTGATCTAGCCTCTTAAATCGTGGTCGCGCAAACGCAAGCTTCACTGTGACAACCCAATTGGAGCTTCCCGAAAAAAAGTACCCCAAGTTTCTACCCTTCCCTTCCTATTCTTACATTTTAAAGATGCCGTCCTTTCGCTCAGCTTTCTTTTTCTTTCCTTTCTGTCCTTTCCCTTTCCCTTATCCTATCTCGCATCTCGCATCTCGCATCTCGCATCTCCAAATAAAATAAGTATTCCCACCTTTCCCTTTCATCTTCATCTTCATCTTCATCCATCCATCCATCCATCCCTCTTAATCAACTCTTATCTTTTTACTCTTCCTCTTCCTCTCTCTCCATCAATACTTTTACTTTCCCATCACAACTCAATACATACTTCATCCTTTCCATCTCCCAACATCAATACACTTTCATCCATCATCTATCATCTACCCAATAACATCGATCAATTGATAAAATAGTCTCCCAAAAGTCGCGCCTTTTCCTGGCCCTCCATCCATCAAACATTTTAACCAACTCTTTTTATTCATCATATCATTATGGGTTCCTTCTCTCATCAATCTTTCTCTCAATCTTCACCCGTTCTTGCCATGGCCCCACAACTTCCACCTCAACACTCTTTCAATCGACCAACTTTTACTTCACCTTTCGTAAAAGCTCCCATGTCATCACCATCTGCAGGTTCTTGGCTCACTCCAACTTCGGCACCTCAATCAGCTGCAGGTCGTAAACGCTCACGCGACGAGGCTGCTCTTGAAGACGAAGAATACTTTTCACAAGCACCTGTTGAGCCAATAGTTGTTGAAGATGAAGAAGAATGGGAATATGGGCCAGGCATGACGCTCATTAAACCGAGTAATCGTTACAACTTGACGGCAGAGAGTCAAACTGGTACCTGGAAAGAAGAGAAAGAAGCTGAAGAAAAAGCAAAAGCAGCATTGCGCGCAGCCAGTCCAGATAGACCGATCCTACGTTCGGCAAAGAGTCAAAGAATTGATAGAGGTCCAACATCATCAATGGTCGAAGAGACAAATGTCGCAAATAGTGTCCTCTCAGCTCCTCTTCAAACAGGAAGTACTGGCCCCATCCAGCCTTCCATTGATGAATATACCAGGCATTTGGGAATCGGCTGGTCAAAGTTAAGCACCGATGAAGATATCCAAGCTGCGGTTCGTGGCTGGACCAAATATATCGAGAATCACTATCCTGTCAACAATGCTATTATTCGATTGCAAAGCAGAGGCCTGTCCAGCTATCTCGTTGAAGCTCAAGAAGGCTACTTTTTATTTGGAGATGACCTCAAAAAAGGTAGACTTGTGAGCACCAGCTTGGAAAAGACTTTTGAAAATCTTCGAGGACCACTTCCAATATTTGAAGGAGATGTGGTACTTGAGGCTAGCGAAACACCCAAGGCTAGCAGTCCAGTTATGAATGCTATGACAAATGAACACGTTGAAGAAATGATGATGGGTGGAATTCCTACGACCAGTCTCCCTAACCATGCTGTGGAGGTTGAGATGGATATGAGTTAAATGCGATTTACGGCTTTGGGTACCAATGTAAAAAATGAATTGGGTATTCCTCAAGTTAACAGGACACGGAGTTTTTCTAGTTTCACTGCATTCGGCTTTGCATATGGGATTTCGGAATTAGGGTCATCGATAAGGCTACCTGGCTAGGTCTAGCATACATTTGTAACATAGAGAATTAGGAGGGAGGTAGGTCATGGGTTTGCTGGCTTTGCATACTTTGCAAGACGTTCCAACTTTCGTTAGCACGACTTTAGTAGTGAGTGCTTAACGTCAGGGCAAGCTGTCGTACTAAATTTAAATCGAATACAAAAAGTCTGTTGTATCCCAATCTTTTTTTCCATCCTTTGAAATGATGCGAACTGATGTGAATATATGAATGCAATGTGATTGTGAAATTTCGAAATTTGAGGCCTAAGGTTACTGGTTCAGGTTACCTGTTTAACGCGATGGTGTGACGAATATCGCTCTGACAGCAACTTTAATTCAAAGCATCGAGTTGAGAAGCGAATTCCTAAATGGAGCCAGATAATGGAAGGAAGAAAAATGAGGCACCTGCTGCAAGACCACTTGGGATTGCAATAGCCTGTTAAAGATTTCTAGGTTCGAAGAAAGAGAGCGGTGAGCATTGAAAGGGAAATACAGGATAGATGGAAGAATGGAAGAATGGGAAGAAGTAGGTATGCAATGTGAAAGTCTACAATCTTGGTTATGTAGACGGGGGAAATGTTGAGATGAGATGAGAATCATGAGATGAGATGAGGTGGGTATTATGGATATTGTGGAAATGGAAAAATGATAGAGAAGGGAGAAAGATGATAGATGATAGATGATGGGAATTGAATACTAGAGTGGATAGGTAGATACTGGGTAGACGTTTTGATTTAATGGATGATGTTTTGGTTACTACTATGTATGTATCGTATGGATGGATGGATTGATGGATGTATGTAGATATTTTGGCAATATGGTTCATGTTCATGTATAAGTAACTTGTTCAATGTATGGATACATCATCGATCGGTATTTCATGGATTTCATGGATTTCATAATAGTTCATTCGTAATCGTGGGTTCGTTCATTCATTCACACATACTACCTACGGAGGTTGACGGCGTAAGTATTGTAAAACACACTAAAAAGCGGCCGAGCTTTTCCTTATATATAGGGGCTTTAGCTAATAAAAACCTTATGTTTTTTAAAAATTAGTATAATGAACTTTAGATAATAAAAGTATTATAAAGAATTTTTTGAAAATAAAAAAAGTATTAATTTTATTAATATTTA